>JACXGI010003820.1:26450-59122 GCA_016801175.1 Esox masquinongy
ACTCTCAGTCCCCAGTTACAGAAGCACTCTCAGTCCCCAGTTACAGAAGCACTCTCAGTCCCCAGGTACAGAAGCATTCTCAGTCCCCAGTTATAGAAGCACTCTCAGTCCCCAGTTACAGAAGCACTCTCAGTCCCCAGTTACAGTACAGAAGCACTCTCAGTCCCCATTTACAGAAGCACTCTCAGTCCCCAGTTACAGAAGCACTCTCAGTCCCCAGTTACAGTACAGAAGCACTCTCAGTCCCCAGTTACAGAAGCACTCTCAATCCCCAGTTACAGAAGGACTCTCCGTCCCCAGTTAATGATGCACTTTTATTCCCCAATGGAACCCCACATATGCTGTCTCTCTTTATTTCTATCTTTCTGTTTTCCCAGATCTTTAGTCAGCATAGTTAAAAAGAACATGAACAGGTTAATTATTTTTTCACCAATACATAGTATTGTTTATTTTCTTAGGAAAAGATTAAAACAACATACCTAGCTCAATGGTAACTGTGACTAAGTTTTGATTATATTATGAAGTTATAACATGTGAAAATGTGTTTGTTAAAACAATCGGGATAGCTACATCAGCTATGTTTCTGCACTAAGTGATGTTGCACGTGTATTATAATATTTTGGGTGAGTTAAATTATTTTTACCAGCAGGTGCCACTGGTGTACACTGCATTGCATGAGGCCTAGAAGATAGTGTAACACAATTGGCTGGAAAGCCTCAGCACCTCACAAAGCCTCACGCCTTCACTACAAAGAGGGTTCAAAACAGAAAAACAGAACTAGAATATGGTTTACAATCAAACAAACAATACCCACAAAGAATTAACAGCATAACAGTCCTCTAGCCCCTCCAAACACAAAAGAAGCACATTCTTATGCATAATGGAGCCATCTTGGATTGGTTGGTTGTTTGACCACGCCCACCTCATCACCTGACAGGGAGACGGCAGGAGACACAAAAGACAGAGAGAACACCACAAACGGCAACCATACAGAGCCACAAGGGGAGGGGATGTAACACCCCAACCCAAAAACAGCAAAGCAGGGTTTGCAATAGCAATCAAAACCCAATTTGGCAAAATTATTTTGGAACAACTAACAGCACAATAGACACTTAACTCTATGACATCAAAAGTGGGATGAGCACACTGGACATTTCGGAAATGATCTAAACCTGAGAGGGCACCCGCAGGCCCATTTTCGGATCAGTGAAGACCGGGGTTGTATCCACGACCCAGGAAAACCAACAGGTTGTGTTTAGTAAACACTGTTTGATGGCGGAATATAGGATCTGACACTTGGTTAACTTGCGTTAGATGTAGCACCCAGGGTGATTAACACTGCCTCATCCTCCTGTAACAAACCATCCACAGAAATGATACCATAGTGCTAAGTAGGCAGCTTAGCAGGGCGACAACAGAATAAAATGTTTAAAAATCAACTCAACTCATGCCTGGTGGTAGGGACAGAAAAAGCTGTTATATCAGAGACTTCTGCTGCCACAGGAAACATTTGCCCCTGACCAACCTGTTTCCACAGATAGGTAACCTTGGCTTTGCCTAATTCATATTTTGCTCAATTTAAAGATAATGAAGCTTTAGCCAAGTGATTAAAAACAGCCTTTACCAAACACACATGACATGTGCAAGAAGATGAATAAATGACTTCTAATTAAGCACAGAAGTCAGGGACATTTGCTAAGACTATGTTGACCAGGCAAAAGTGCCTGGACCATTGCACATCTGAAGACACAAGGAAACTCTCAGGGCCAACAAAATGCATGTCTAACAATAGTGAGCCAAATCCCATTTTAACCTGGGGCCAAAAGAAATGTTGCAAAATATGGTTGTATGTTTTTATAACTCCTAAGAGTCCTGACCACGGAAGGTCATGAGCCAAGGCAGAGGCGGAGCTTAAATGGATGCGTGGCACACATGGCAGCCAATCAGAGTGGCCCAAAAGAAGTTTATCTTATGGTTAAAAAAAATATGACAAACAGAATAAAATGATATTATGATTTAAGATTTAAAAGGAGCTGGCATAATGATCTGAAACACAGAACCCCAAATGACTTCTGCACCTTGTGTACCAAGAGCTCATCCTCTAGTAAATAAGCTGTTGTTTGCACCCTATCTTGTTCTCGGCCTACCACATAGGAGTAATATTTAAGACTTACGTCTTCCGTTTGAACAACAATCAAGTTCTTATGGTATAACTGGCAACAAGAACTTAAGAAATCAGCTGTGATAAGTAGATCAGCTGTGATTGAGCAGACATCTATAAACCATCTATATTAGAATCATCATCATTTCTATCAGTACCAGCATTAACTTTTTCAACAATTTCAGCTACAGTAGCTCGTCTGTTGGATCGGACAACACAGGCAAAGCCCGTCTGTTGGATCGGACCACACGGTAGCTCGTCTGTTGGATCGGACCACACAGGCAAAGCCTTCGCTCCCCACGTGCATCAATGAGCCTTGGCATCCCATGACCCTGTCGCCAGTTCACCACTTTTCCTTCCTTGGACCACTTTTGATAGGTACTGACCACTGCAGTCCGGGAACACTCAACAAGGGCTGCGGTTTTGGAGATGCTCTGACCCAGTTATCTAGCCATCACAATTTGACCCTTGTCAAAGTCGTTCAGATCCTTACGCTTGCCCATTTTTCCTGCTTCTAACACATCAACTTTGAGGACAGAATGTTCACTTGCTGCCTAATATATACCACCCACTGACAGGTGCCATGATAATGAGAATATCAGTGTTGTTCATAATGTTAGCTGATCAATGTAATTAGGTCAATTGGCAACAGGCAAACAATTTAAGAATAACGTTTCTCAATGTAAAATTGCAAAGAGTTTGGGGATGTCATCATCCATGGTACATAATATCATTAAAAGACTCAGAGAATCCAGAGAAATCTCTTTATGCATGGGACAAGGCCGAAAACCAATATTGGATAGGTGTGATCTTCGGTCCCTCAGGCAGCACTGCATTAAAAACAGACACGATTCTGTAGTGGAAATCACTGCATGGTCTCAGGAACACTTCCAAAAACCATTATCTGTGAACACAGTACATCGCTGCATCCAGAAAGACAAGTTAAAACTCTACTATGCAAATGAGAAACCATTATATAAACAAGATACAGAACTGCTGCTGCTTTCTCTGGGCCCAAGCTCATTTAAGATGAACTGAGACGAAGTGAAAAACTGTCTTGTGATCTGACAAATTATTTTTGGGAATCATGGACGCCACGTCGTCCAGACTAAAGAGGATAGGGACCATCCGGCTTCTTATCAGCACACAGCTCAAAAGCCAATATCTGTGATGGTATGGGGGTGCATTTGTGCACATGGCATGGGTCACTTGCATATCTGTGAAGGCACCATTAATACTGAACAATATATACAGGTTTTGGAGCAACATATGCTGCCATCCAGACAATGTCTTTTATAGGGAAGGCCTTACTTATTTCAGCAAGACAATGCCAAACCTCATTCTGCATGTAATACAACAGCATAATTCTGTAGTAAAAGAGTTTGGGTGCTAAACTGGCCTGCCTGTAGTCCAGACCTATCACCCATTGAAAACATTTGGTGCATTATGAAACGACAAATACAACAAAAGAGACCCAGAACTGTTGAGCATCTGAAATCCTATATCAAGCAAGAATGGGAATACATTTCACTTTCCATTTCACTTGGTCTCTTCAGTTCCCAAATGCTTACAGAGTATTGTTAAAAAAAGAGGTGATGCAACACAGTGGTAATCATGCCCACCACAACATTTTGAAAGGTGTTGCTGGCATCAAATTCAAAATGTACATGTATTTTTCCAAAGCAATAACATTTCTCAGTTTCAGCATTTGACATGTTGTCTTTGTACTATTTTCAGTTAAATATAGGGAAAACAGGGATGTAGTTTTGGAAATGTGTCACGTCTCCCTCTGTATCAGCTCACACTTCTGGCCCCCCACAGCTCCAGCGGTCGACGTCACCAAACTACTTGCTGCCTCCTTTTTCATCATCCAACCGCAGACTGCTGTTGTCTCGTTATCACACCCACCTGTTCCCCATTGCATCATCATCATGTTTATATATGTTCCCTCTGCTCCCCTTGTCCTTGTGCGTTATTATATCATGTTGTGGTTTCTATGTACTGCAGAAGACCAGCCATTTGCTGAGGATCTTTACCCAGGCTTTGCCTGTTGTCGATACCTTGTGTTTTAGGACCGCATTTTGAGCAGTACCAGTTTGCTTTCAGTACGCGTTTTTCTCCATTACATAAAACGCACATTTTTTGTTACACTCCTGCAACTGGCTCCTTCCTTACAACCTACACACGCAACAAAATGGGGTTGTTGCGTGCGTGGGAAATTCAATCCTGTTTCATTGTTTCAATTTCTGCTTCCATTTCTGTGGTAGGGCTGCAAGGATCTGTCTCCACACACGATGTGTATTCGACAAGGATTTTAACTTAGATAGGAAATTTGTACATTGGTCAGTTTGTACCACTTTAGGTAACCCAAAGACTTTAATTAAGGCTTTACTCACCACCATAGCAGTAATCCTATGCAGAGGATTGGCCTCTGGGTATCTGGTGGCCACACACATAACCGTCAACAGAAACTGGTGACCAGATTTTGTTTTCGGTAATGGTCCTACGCAGTGCCGGCCCTAGCCTTTTAGGGGCCCTAAGCAAAATTTGATTTTGGGGGCCCCTTCTCCCCTAGTGGTCTGGGCCTCACCAGTGGTCTGAGGCCCCCTAGAGGGATCGCTTATGCCTAGGGCCGGCCCTGGTCCAACAAAATCAACCACCACGTGTTTGAATGATTCACCTATGACAGATATGGGACAATCAACCACCACATGTTCGAATGGTTCACCAATGACAGGTATGGGACAATCAACCACCACATGTTCGAATGGTTCACCTATGACAGGTATGGGACAAAGAGGAGCGGGAGGAATACCCTGTTTCGGTTTCCCGGTTACCTGACAGGTGTGGCATGTCCGACAGAAGTTAGAAACATCTTGTTTTAAAATGGGCCAAAAGAAATGTCGAAGGATCCGATTATAAGTCTTGACCGGATCACTGGTGATCATGAGCTAGGGATAATACATTCCGTCAAAAAGCTGTAATAATCACTATTTGGTAAACAGCATTCCAATCTCTGCCGGCGTCAACATAGGATGTCCATTTACGCATGAGGAGATTACCATCAATGAAGTATGCCTTGTTATTCTTCTTTAGCACCTCCAATGAGACAACACTAGAAAAACATTTAGCCAGGCTAATGTCAACCTTTTGGTTAGCAATCGGCTACTCATGAGTGACTGGTAACTATATTGCATCAGCAAGTTTCACATATTTCTTCCCTTCCCTGGGCTGGTTGTCAGACGGCACCAGCTTATCAGAGGTAGCACATAAGCTATCACATAAGTTATCCTCTTGGTCAAATCTCAGTGTTCAACCAATCTATCATGTCACCTTTCGTCGTGCCTGAGCATGTGTGACAGCAGAAGCGGGGAACACATGCAGATAACTCTGTGCCAGCTCCTCAGAGAGAGGGTAGTCACTTTTATCCAATACCTCCAAAATGGGTATCACCTTTCCTCCGACAATATCATTGCCCATTATAAACGTCACAACTTTTACTGGCAACATAGGACATACTCCAACTCTGAACAATCCACTGATTAACTCAGAGTGTATGTTCACAAAGTGCAATGGCACTGGGACGAATCCCATTTCAATTGCCTGGACTAACAAACTGGAACCACCGTATGTATTTCTCGTATAAGGGCAACACATCAGATAGTATGAACGACTGTGCTGCACCAGTATCTCTAAGGATTCTAACCGGACCCTGAGACGCTTCGTCAACTGATAGGGAAACGAAACCCTCAAAAGTGAACGGTTCATAACTGCGATCTGGGATTGGGAATTTCTAACCACATTTACTATGAGGCACCTTTTTTCTTTCTAACCTCACTATCGTATGAACACCCCTTGGTGGCTTAGCGTGCAGAGGCATCCCCTGTTTGCGTTCTAGCAGGGAGCAATCATTAACCATATGTCCCACCTTATAACAATGGAAACAGTAAGGCACATCTTCCAGACGAGCTTAATGTACTGTTGGCCGACTAGGGCTAAGAGTCTGCAGCTCCGTGACCCTACGAGAATAGACTCCTGTGTGGCAACACAAACTCCCTACAGGAGCAGTAGGCTCAGGCAGTGGTAACACAATGCGTTCGGGTAAGCGAGAGAGAGTTAAAATCTGTTACCTTAGTAGCAGTGTGCCATTTGTTAAACAGGTTTCCCTTGTCTCTAGCAAATTCCACATAAGTCTGAGCAGAAGAAACGTGTAGGCACGAAGAGCAGTAACTTTGATCATATTATAATTCAAACTGTCTTCAAGAGGTAGCGCTGACTATTCCTGCTGGCCTTTACCTGTTAATTTTCACTGAAGTAACAGGCACCATACCTCTTCGGGACATTTCAATGCTACCACTAAACGTTCAAAAACTCTAAAATAGGAGACAACCTCTGACTCTCTGAACATTAGTACCAAGGGGTTCTGTCTACTAATATCAAAAGTAGTAGAACACCCAGCTGGTGAGGACGGCTCACTTACAGGCACAGCATGAACTGAGGCTAACCTTGCTGGTTACAGCTGCAAAGCTCAACACTGAACCAGACACTTATGTTACGAACCCCGTGGCTCTAGAAGTCTAGGGTGGATGGTAAAGAGACCCGTTACATAAATCAGGCAAATTATAATAGTGAAAAGGAACAGTGAGAACAAAATACACAGACAACCAAAGCTACCATCAAATACAAAACGTTTATTAGAAACTCACAGTAAATGGTTTGGGGAAAGGGGCTGAGCTGGACCCAAAGCAAGAAATAATAAATTTAAAAAAACCTAAACTAATCCTGCCTGCCTCAAAAACCGCTTAGCTCTCTACTAACTATACCAAAAATACAGTGGGTGATCCGCTCAGTTCTAACTAGTGTTTTTAGACAAGGTTTTCTTACAGGTTGTGTATGCCCAAGGGCGACTTGCTAAAAATCCCCTTTTCCCAGGTAGAAACAAACAGTACAGGTTAAATAGGGACTAAACAGCAAACAAGTGACTAGACAACAGCAAACAGGACACCACAGCAATACATAATCACATGAAACAGGACAAAGTGAGACACCATTTCAGCTAAGTATCATGGCTTTCATTGCATCAGAAGACGCCACCCACTACCCCTCCACTTGACCTGCCGTCTTTGGACGTTTTTGATGGTGGACTCAGTCTGGTGTTTGTAAATATCATGAAAGCCTCCATTGTAACACTTTTAGGGATTGTGATCAACGAGCACAAAAAAGAAAACCGCAACAGTTGTCTTACAGGCCATGGAAGCCAGCAACAGCATCAGTGCCCCTATGATTGTCCCAAATATTACTTTAGCTGCAATTTTGAAGAGCCGGTCAAGCGACTGTGGTCTGATCGACTCATAGTTACATTGGCCAGAGCCCTGAAATCCTTTGGATTTCAAGTTGAACTACCTCGGATTTGTGGAATTTCAAAGGTTCTTCTAAACAAGTTGAAAGAATCAAACTCCATCATGAAGACCCTAAATAAGATCTCTGTGTCGCTGCTGGGCGACAACAAAGACCGACGAGCTCTGGTATATGAAGTTGCGAGTTTGTGAACAGACCCGAAGATAAAGAAAATCTGTCTCTGACTGACTATGTCTAAAATATTTCTCCTGAAACCCTTAAGGCTTAACTAATAGTGTTTAATTGATATAATTATTGTAGTATTTAATTAATATAAAGGGTAACTGTTTATGTAGGTTATTTGAGAGAACAGCCCAGATCTTATGATGTTCCAGATCTTATGATGCAAATAATTGAAAAAAAGTGAATGATTGTCATGAATACACTGACACAGGATGGGGATCCAAGGCACAGCGTGACAAAGTTTAATAGTCAACACACACACAGTCCACAATCCAAAGACAGGGTCCCAAGGCAGGTGGTAAGACAGGGTCCCAAGGCAGGCGGTAAGACAGGGTCCCAAGGCAGGCGGTAAGACAGGGTCCCAAGGCAGGCGGTAAGACAGGGTCCCAAGACAGGCGGTAAGACAGGGTCCCAAGGCAGGTGGTAAGGCGGTACACAGATGAGCAATCAGCGGAAGCAATAGTACACAAAGGGCTAGGCAGAGACAAGGTCAAAACGAGCAAGGATAGCGAAGGCCTGATACACTTTGGCGAAAACAACACTGGGAGTAGTAAACTGGAGAGCTTAGTAGAGTCGTGAACGAACAATACCTCACAAGGAACTAATGACAGGACTGAATATTAAGTGTAACCAAGGGACAGGTGATAATCAAACACAGGTGATCAATATTCGGGTGATGAGGGGCGTGGTTGGACAGCTCGGTATGAAGGAGTACTACCTGATGGCAGGGAACCAGTAGAGGGCATGACAATGACACATACAAAACTTGTGTTAATGTTGAACGTGTGCAAAGAATGGAGGAAATCTTGGATTGTGTGTGTAACTGGGATATGATTCAAAAATGGATAACACAAGATGTAGTTGAGCCTGCAGAAATATCGGTGTGTAAAGTTTTACGTTTTTTCTTTGAACCGCCAATGACATGTAACGTGTATCATTTAATTTGTTTGCATGCTTATATTACTGATGTGTGTGTTTTAAAAATACAGAGCCATAAGTCTGTAAATGTAATCAAAGTATTCAACGTCATGAATTATTATGTAATCGAGGAATTTGATTTTAAACTCGATAGATATCATGAATCTTGTGAAATAAAATGGAAATATATTCTATATATTGGAATCGCTTCATTATTATTTCTATAACTATTTGATGCCTACTTTGTAATGTTCATAATAACGTGAATTAGGAAGATGGAACAGTTGAATGAAATGAAATACATATATTTTAACCCCTCCAACCCGGGGTCTTTTGGTAGAAAGGAGAGGTTTCAGAAAGCCATGGCTAAAGAAACAGGAAGTAGCATAAGTGGTGAACTGAGCTGATTGGTTATCCGGCCAGGATGCTTACACTTTACATAAACCAGTGAGAAAAAAACTTTCCTAGCAATAGAGTGTTTTCCACTCATTGTCTATCCCAGTTCCAGGCAAATTTGTGATATGCAAGCACTTGCCGAAAAATGGAAATCGTTACCTATTAACGGTAATAGACATTTTCTGAAAGGTATCTTTTGTTCGAGTGCTAATAAGAATAGAGCAGAAGTGACCAGGGCTTTTGCTTCTATTTTAAAGAGAGTGGAATTCCCAGTAGAGTCATGCTGGCAACATTAGAGATTCCTTAGCAAAAATAAGACTTCCGATTTTCTGATTTTTGCGGTCAAAATAAAAGTCTGCAGTAAAACGTCATATTAATAATATTAAATTAATTTATTTTGCCACTTTGCTTAGTGTATATTGCAAAAATGTATTGTAGTAAATGTTCTGGAGAGTGGATAAAGTGATTATATGCTAAAAAATCAAGGGCACTGTGTATTTGCAATTGTTGCTGGCATTTTACTCCGCCCATACTATTGTCCACAATGTAACTCAATTATATGCAAAAATACATGCAAAAAAATGTTTCTGTATGAGTCAATATGTATTTCATATCCATTGAGTTACATTGTGGCCAATGGTATGGGCGGAGTATAATGCCAGCAACAATTGCAAATACACAGTGCCCCTTGATTTTTTTTGCATATAATCACTCTATAGAGTCTCCTGAACATTTCCTACAATACATTCACTGCGGCGTATAGAATAGTTATTTTTTTATAGGGCAATATATATTTCATATACAGACATTTGCATTGTGGCCAATGGTATGAGTGGAGTAAAATGCCAGCAACAATTGCAAATGCACAGTGCCCCTTGATTTTTTTTTTTTACATATAATCACTCTTTAGAGTCTCCTGAACATTTCCTACAATACATTCACTGTGGCATATAGAATAGTTTTTTCTACATGAGTCAATATGTATTTCATATCCACTGAGTTACATTGTGGCCAATGGGATGGGTGGAGTAAAATGCCAGCAACAATTGCAAATACACAGTGCCCTTTGATTTTTTTGCATATAATCACTGTATAGAGTCTCCTGAACATTTCCTACAATACATTCACTGCGGCGTATAGAACAGGTTTTTCTGTACAGGGCAGTATGTATTTCATATCCATTGAGTTACAATGTGGCCAATGGTATGGGCGGAGTAAAATGCCAGCAACAATTGCAAATACAGTGCCCCTTGATATTTTTGCATATAATCAATCTATAGTCTCCTGAACATTTCCCACAATACATTCACTGCGGTGTATAGAACAGTTTTTTCTGTATGAGTCAATATGTATTTCATATCAATTGAGTTACATTGTGGAAAAAGAGGGTGTGGAAAATATTGTGTTGCTAGATGTAGCACACCATTCCCCATGATTAGACAGGTTTGTCTTACTCTACACACCCTCCAGAACATTTCCTACATCGCTTTCTCTGTGGAATATTCAACAGTTTATGAGCTATGAGGCAATTAAGGATTTTTCACGTGTAATGACACTGTTGAGAATAGTTTGATAGCTAGCGTACTGCATCAGTAGGGACGCATTCACATTAATTCTAAACTCATTAGCAGAAGTCCAAATTCTGTTACCTAAATATAACTATCTTTATATTACCGGTTATCTATAGTACACTTAGGTATTGTCACGTCCCCGCCTCAGCGAGCGCGCAGCAGAGGGCGCCCGCGCCCGAGTCTCAGTGCACACCAAATCACACACCTGTCACCAATCACCAAATCACACACCTGTCCCCAGTCACCTCATCAGCACGCAGATTTATACAACTCCCTGCCACTTCTCCCCTGCCAGATCAATGGTTCATGTTTACATGCAACATCTCGCGTTCTCCAGTTTCTCGTCCTGCCTATCCGTGCACCGACCGACCGATCGCCCGTTCCCGACTATTCTGCCTGAGCCCTGCCTGTACTTCTGTTGTCCGCCGGTATTCTGACCTCTCGCCTGCCCCCGACTACTCTGTCTGTTCCCTGACTGTACTGCTGCCGCCAGCCCGTGTACCGACTCTCTGCCCGTCCCTGACCACTCTGCCTATCGCTCGTCTGCCCCTTCGCCGCTGTTACGTTAAACGCCTTACCTCCCGTCCCCGTCCACTCTACCTGCCCTTTTCCCACTCGCTCCCAGTCCGCGCTTGGATCCTCACCCGTGCCCCTGACAGGTATTTAGTTCGTTTAAAATATACAGTTTGTTCTTTGCTGCTTTTCCCCAAATATATCCTACTGACATTTCTTTATAAGATAACACTATTTTACTGTGATTTAATTGTCACTCAACATTTTTACAATTAGCTAGCTGCTGCTGCTTTTTTGGGTAAAACCCTGAAACGGGTTTCATAATCAAATCTTTTGTAAATTAACTGTGAGATACTCTCAGTTAAGAGATTTGAATGCATCATTCACATGTGAATTTTTATTTTTTCAACTTACATGTGAAGACTTTACTAGTTTTATTTCTCATTTGGTGTCCCACATTAAAGAGGGTCTGGAAATCACATGCCCGTTTGAGGATGTGTTAAAATGTTTAAAGTTATATCCACCTTTAGGTCTCATGTGTCTAGAACACATAAAGGCTGCTCAACAAGACAACATACCGATCAGTATCAGAACGTCCAATTAAAAGTTTTGGAGAGCCCTCTTGTATGACTGAGGAAGAGAGTTGTGCTGAACCAGAGAATGTTAACCTTAGTAGTGTTGATGAATCCATTTTTTCAAAGAATCTGACGCTTTTCTACTTGAAACTTCAGGCAAAACTGTTGCTACCAGCATCCACTATTCAAACTATTATTGAGGGTTTTCAAGATATTCATGATATTGGGCAATTACATCTATTTTCTAAGCTATATGAAACTTTGATGGGTCTGGGGATTGCAGAAACCACTGTGAAAATGAGATCTAGGAAATGAAAAAAGAAGATCACCTTACAGCTTGCGACAGTGGATCTTTAAGCACTGACCAGAGAAGAAAGACCACTTTTAAGACAGAATACAACTATGTTGAACCGATTCCACGGTTATTGGGCAAAAATGATGCAGGGAAGTTTTGCCAAGTATGTTCCAGTTAAGAAAACCATTTCGGTACTTTTTTTATGTAAATCGGTAAGAAAGCAATATGAGGAAGTGCATTGTAACTTGTCAGAGAAGGATGTGTTGGGGGATGTATGGGAAGGGAAGGGTATAATGGACAATCCATTATTTCAAACTGAACCATCATCTCTTGGTCTGATCTTGTATCAGGATGCATTTGAGGTGGTTAATCCATTAGGGTCTGGTAAGAAAAAACACAAGGTACTGGCAGTTTAACTTACTCTGGCGGACATTTTGCCACATAATCGGTCAAACATTGATTACATGCAGCTTGTGCTTCTTTGTAAAAAGCAAGACTTCAAATTGTTTGGACAATAATTATTTTTCAGTTCTCTGATTAAACACCTGAAAGAAATGGAAGAAAATGGCATCCTTTTAGATGACGGGCAGGTTCTCAAAGGGGGTTTGTGTGCAATTTCTGGTGATAATCTTGGATCTCATAACATTGGTGGCTTTTTGGAAAATTTTAGTCGCAGCGTTAATTTCTGTCGCTATTGTGAAACAGACAGAGAATCTTTTCAAAACGCACCACACATCTGTGGAACAACAAGAACTGTGCAGTCCTATCAAAGTCATGTTCAAGTCCTAACAACTAGTTCTGCAGATTCTGTGTGTGGCATCAAATTAGATTCGTCTTTCAATCAGCTCAAGTTCTTTCATGTTTGTCAGCCCAGGTTGCTGCCGTGTCTTGGACATGATCTTTTTGAGGGAATTGTGTCTTTTGATCTGGCTTTGTTCATTGGTCGCTTGGTTCAGTATAACAATTTTACTTACTCAGAACTGAATCGATGCAAAGAACAGTTCAAATATCAAGGAAAATGATGCTCTTGACAAACCTGCAGATGTGTATTCAGGGAGTGGAAAGCTGAGTGGCCATGCTGTGCAAAATTGGTGCTTTTTAAGGTTAATTCATTCGATAGTAGGCGACAGGATAACAAATCCTGAAGATTGTGAGGTATGGCAACTTGTGTTACGGCTTAGGGAAATTGTGGAACTAATCTGTGCACCAGAAATATCAGCAGGCCAGATTGCGTGTCTTAAAGTACTCATCGAGGAGTACATAGACTCAAGGATTGTGCTTTTCCCTGAAAGTCCTCTCAAACCAAAACACCATTATTTGTGCCACTACCCAGATCTTATCATTCAATTTGATCCACTTATTCGTCTTTGGACATTGAGATTTGAAAGCAAACATACCTTTTTTAAGCAATGTGCAAGAAAATTGCACAATTTCAAAAACTTATGTAAGACATTAGTAGAGAGACACCAGCTACTTCAGGCATATTTGAGCGAAGGCAACTTATTTTCGCCTCACATACAAGTTGAGAAAGGGACAGATTTCTATGTAAATGACTATAATGACAATATCAGAGATTCTGTTGCAGGTTTGGATTTTCGACCTGAGAACGCAGTAACAGCCAATGAAATTACAGTGAAAGGCACAAAGTATAAGAAGGGAATGTGTGTTTTACTTGGTAAAGCTGATGACAGATTATAGGTTGGAAGGCTAACGTTAATTATGGCTTAGCGAGATTCTGTTTATTTTGTTTCTGAAAAACTGTTATTTGAAAAGTTAAGTGATCTTGGTGTTTATTACCTAGTGGCAACAGAGGGAGCGTTTGTGTGCAAAAAGCAAGAAGATCTTTTGGACTATTACCCTCTCCCAGATTACAAAAGATTTGGGATGTCATTAATTGCTCTTCACCACTCTTTTGCAGAAAAATATCTATAAATGTAAGGAATGTCAAGTGTAGAAGATATCAGGGAGGCCATTTTATCAGCTGTGCCAGATCTACCAGAAGAAAATTTGAATCTATTAATTGACAGACTGTTACTGGTTGGTGTGGAGAGTACTGCAGACCTATGCTACGTTAAAGAAGAGGACCTTGTTGAACACGTCAGGCCTATTCAGTGTTGCAATTTAATGACTGCCTGGACATCGAAAGGTATAGCCTAGCTAACATTTGAAAAGGATAATTGTAATATAGTTCAGATTGTGTTATTAATACAGAACAGCTTAGACCTAGTACGTGACTACATAACTAATGAAATTGTAATGTTTCATTAGTACATTGTACATTGATAATAAACTTAAACAATATTTTCAGTTCAACTGGAGACCAATGCTCCTAATGGATCTCCACAGAGTCGAGCCAGTACTATAAACAGTTCACCAGAACCTCCT
The DNA here is from genome assembly GCA_016801175.1 of Esox masquinongy. Taxonomy (NCBI): domain Eukaryota; kingdom Metazoa; phylum Chordata; class Actinopteri; order Esociformes; family Esocidae; genus Esox; species Esox masquinongy. The sequence goes on from JACXGI010003820.1 coordinate 40,845, forward strand.
TGCTCCACATCTTCAGACTATACCAGTTCCCCATCCTCTTTTCAATCCAGAGAATGCACATGGGCAAACAATTTTACTGTGCCTTGGGGCAGTATGCCAGTGGGTGTTCGGTCATGTATCGCCTCCCACAGAAGACCTCCTCCTGGAGATCGCAGAGAGATGGTTAGAGTTTTGGTTGATGCCATGCGCCAATTCGACTTAAACCCCTCAAGATCAAAGTGTGAATTAATTGCAAGAAACATTGTTAAGCAACCATCCGGAAAGTTTCGCTGATTTGTTACAAGATCGACGTGTCCTCGGATGTGGACATGCCTCTCTTCTCTCCCAAATCAAAACAAGGATGCACCATGTAAACCGCGATAGACCTAAAGCATGACGCAGAAAAGGCATGTGCAGTCTCCTTCAGGGTATATAATCCCACCCAAAGGCCTTGCTGACCAGCATGGGTGTGTGAGGTGGCACCTTGAAGACCTTCCTTCAGGGGAGACCGTGCAGAGTCTAGAGATAATGCGACAGCAAATGAAGGATCTGTACTCAGAGCAGGGCATCGCTGGGTCAGATCGTGGGATGGTGCAGCAGTGTCTGAACAAAACATACTACGTTCAACGCCTGGAGATAAACAAGAACCCAGCACACCCCATCGCTGAGGTACAAGACAGATGGCCTACTTATTTACAACTAAAGAGCTCTTCGCTCATTTCCAGCTCCTCACTGATATTCCAATACTTCTTAAATTGAGTCATGCTTTGGAGTTGGAAGGCCTCAAGATTCTTAACTTCTAAAGAAAGAAGGCCACAAATTCTGAGGTGGCGCAGGTCTTGGGCATGTTTACAGACAATGAAAATGCCAAGGGCTCCTGCGTCATATTATTGCTTATGGCCCACTTCAAGGAGAAGAGGGATGGCCTCTTCATTCTGGCTGATATGTCTGAAACCTTTTCTTATTTGTGCCCATTTTCAACAGCTTTTCTTCGGCAAATCTGTATTTTAGTTATGGCAATCTGTTTAGAGTCTGGATAATATATGATTTTAAACATAGCTTTTTGTTTCAGTCGTATGCCACACCAGCTGACATTGCAGGCGGTATTCATCTGCTAAGTTCACCAAGATTGATTATGCAAGGTAATAATTTTAAATGTAAATATTGTGTTTTTGATAATACAATGTTTCATTAACAAAGATTTAGGTTAGTGCGATAGCACACTAATATTATATCACCTGTAGCAGTTTCTTTAAAATTTCAGTTATTGACCTAATAGCAGTTTGGTGTAAGCTTAAAGTTTGTTGATTCACTGAATGTTTATCATTTTTGTATTCTATTGTATGTTCCAGGGGAGGAACTGATGGCTGCAGGCAGCTGGATGCTGTCAGTGGAAGGTCAGGTGGTGATGGGACCATGCCAGAACATAAAGTCGGCTTTCTTTGTGCTTTTCTCCAGCTTTTACATCTTCAACTTGCAGTATCCAGAAGAGGTAGCTTGCACACTTGAGTTCATCCAAAGGTAAAATTGTGTGGCTAAATGTATGCTTCTGAGTCTTTATTCACACAGCCTCTCAGGCTATAGGATCAGGTTCCCAACAGTTTCTTATCATTCATGTAAAACGGTATATTAATCCTTGATTCAAGGTTTAGGTTTAATTCCAGTCAATTTAGTAAGTACACTGAAATTCCAACTGTATTTTCAATGCGTTTTACTTTGATTTGACATTTTTAAATTCAATTCACCTGCCACTGCTTTGGGTATATTTAATTTGGAGCTGCAAGGTAGTCTAGGGGCATTTGACTGATGCCTGAAAGGTCCCTGGTTCTAATTCCCCAATCGCCATGATAAAAGCTCTGTTGTTCTGTCCGTGAGCAAGACAGTGAACACTAATTGCTGTCATCACCCCCAGTTCAGTGTTGCTATAAAGAATTGGGTCTTAAACAACTTGCCTGCTTGAATAACAGTAACATTTATATTAGAAAGACAATTGTTAATTTGCTTCTTTAATTACATCTTGTCAAAATGTAATCACACATCTTTGATTCCTTGTACATTGACTGCTTACACCGTAAAAATGCTATGTGTCAAGTTGCCTAAAAATCAAACAAAATTTTGTTCTATTTCTTACAGAGCCTTTGTCTGCATCAAGCCATCAGAGGGATCTAAGGCAAAGAAAAGACGCCAATCAATGAATCCCCATGTATGTACACTACTTACAAAACTGATGGACTTTAAGACTTGGGATTAGAGGTTTGATGGCAGTTTTTGAATTATGTTTAAAAGTGGAAGTCAAAGTTGTATTTTTGTATATTTTTGATGAAGACATCTAGATTTTTTATTTATTTAATTGCACATATTGTTTAGTTTTTTGTTTAATGTACAGACGTACAGTATGTTTGAATTGGGGAATGTCTGTGCAAGTGTCTCCATATATTTAGAGATTTGGTGTCTCAATTTTCTTTCTGGACTCGAACAACTTTCTTAGAACATTATTGTTTACTACTTGTTTACCGAAAGTGACATGTGGTGAATTCCTGGCTGGATATGCACAGGTTGTGGTTTGAATTTAGTCAGAGAAAAGTTGATTGACAAATAATATATTAAAAGTGCTCACCACCAGCTTTTACATAAAAGCCACTAGCTTTGTTCTTTTTTGTTTATTAACTATGATACACAGCAGTTCATTGTTGGTTTCTTTGAATTCAAATCTAAAACTCTTTACTCTAACTCAAGTATTTTTAAAAAAAAAAAAATCGTACTCTTTACTCCATTACATTTCACCTACTCTTTCGTAACAATTTTGTCTTCAGTCGTTGGTCAAAAAATATTGAGTTTTTTCGTTTTGTGATTTGATTTAAGGTTGGGGTGGTGTGTTCCCTCCCGCTCCTTTAAATCTGCACTGGAGTGCCAGCACAGACGTACCTAATTAAATGACAAACACCGACACCGAGATGAAAAGCTGTTAATTGGAGGACATTGACAAGGGAAATTCCAATCCCTGGCCACAGTTGCACGACATGTTTCGAATTAAATTTAAAATAGGCAACACTGTCATTATGAAATGTTGTCTTTTTATTCGCAAAGACGCAACCATCTCTGCTTTCAAAAACTCATCATACATCCGCAAGCACATAGAGGTAAGGTTAGTGAACCGGCTCACGCTACTTAGCCAGCTAAATCCTATTATAATTATCTTTTTTTTTAGATTCAACTTTTTTGTCACTGAACAAGTACAGTACAACGAAATGCAGTAACATATCCTAATGATAATGTAATATTCTAGCTAATATTACAACATATAATAACACTACAGCTTGTTAGTATATTTGTATTAGTGGTTCATTGGGCTAGACTCAAACTTTAGTAATTATTTAGTAATGCACTTCAGTTAGCAACATACGCAGTCTAGCTAGCTAGATTTTAGTTAAAAGCAATTGCTGCTAACCAGGTGGCTTAGTTGCAATGCAGTCAGTCATTCCAACCAAGACCTGACTTACTAATAACAAATATTTGATTGACAAGATGTACTGAGCATTACTACACAAGATATTTTTTTTTTACCAGTAACATGTATGATGGTCTTAATTCGCAAGAATCTTATTTGCAACACAGGTTAATAATAGAAATACAGTATTATTTATTTTTGCAATTTATTTTGTTTTCTATTCTGCATGACTATACACTGACTCTGGAAAACAAATGCCTATTCAAACATAAAAATGCAGTTTGCGTTTGTATTTTCTTAAATCATTTTTCCTTGTTGTTACTATGGCACTGTCTTGAACAAAATATGTAACTAGTACTCAAGTACTTTTTTCACCAAGTACTCTTTTACTCTTAATTGAGTAGTTTTTTCAGGTGGTACTTCAACTTTTACTTGAGTACAATTTAGGATGAGTAACAGTACTTTTACTTGAGTACAGATTTTCAGTACTCTACCCACCCCTGAGTACAGGATGGATTTTCTACAATCTGTGGTCATCAATGCATTTTCTATCTCTGTCAAAGAGCCAGGGGGTTTTCTTAGGAAGATGTTATCTCTCAGTATAATGATGATTTAAGAAGAAATGACAAGAGAGTACTGCTAGCAGACGGTACCACATTGCCATTTGGTTTTTGATTAGACAAGATGAATTCTTTTGAAGATTTTGAACCACCTCTGAAATGTAAATTTTCTGCTCTGGTCGCTGGACCTTCCAGCAGTGGAAAAACTTGTTTTGTAATTGTAATTTGTAATTTTCATTCAGGTTTATACATAGTCACCATTGATCCAGAAGACTATGACTCAGTGGAACCGTTCATGGTCAACCCCCCTTCTGGGGAAAGAGGGGGCAACTCATGACCACTACCCTTAGTCAATGCACAGACACCTTTCTAAACATATGCACTATAAGACAATTTTAATACACAGTTCCCTTAGACATCTTGAGAAGGTCAAAAGACATAAAATTTAAAATCAGCCAATAGGTCTCTTCCTAATGTGAGAGGAAACTTGACCCTGTGAAACCATCCCTGGACAACCCCACCTTCCAAAGGCAACTCGTGATCCCTTAGTCAAAATACACCTTTCTAATTATGTACAATAAGACCATTTTAATACACAATTCCCCTTAGGCATCTGTGAGAAGGTCATAAAACCCTGAATTACCTGTTCTAAATATGACTAGTCCAGAATTACCTGAATGGTCGTAAAAAATTAATATCTATAATTAGCCCTGCCTAAGGGCTCAAAGGTCAAAGGAAAAAGCAATAAATCAGGCAAAGTATACCCAAAAGTGTAATAAAGTATATACTCTATTTTTCTAACAGGTGGTACAATCAGGAGGACTGTCCACTGATTTGTCCACCTCAGCAATCAGAAGACGAACTGATGACTAACAGGTGGGACACACCAATGACAACAATCAGAAACATAAGGGACACCTGTGATTAGGGCAGAAGGAGGGGAAAAACACAAATACACATACAGGATACCTGCATGCGTAACATTAAATATTCCAAATAAATGTTGTTTTTATTAAATTACTTGCAAAAAGATTTGCTTGGGGTAGGTAGTACCATGAATAAATAACTGAACTGGGAGATCACCAGGGAGTTGCCCAGGTCAACTTTACCATAAATAGTTCGGTGCAGTCCTTTCCAAAGCTTCAGTATCCTATCTAATTTGCCACTGTTCCCATCAAAGTTACTAGAGGTGAGATCTGTAAACTTCTTTGGTATGTGTATACAAAGGACATCCACTTCACCATCAGCTCATTTGACAGGAAAACCACATGGCAGTTTAAAGCATGTACCTTTAAATACATAATATAGTGCACTTATGTGGAATTCAGGGTGCTATGCTGTTGGCCATATCTCAGTCTTGCTCTCTCTCTTCTATGTTATCTTGAGAAGTCAGTGGCTGCATTTTCAAGTTCTCAGCAGCAGGGCCCAGCACTGGGTTGGTGTTTAAATCCCTCCTGCTCCTAATACTTTTGAACACAATCCTTACCCTCTGTCTGAATGCCTTACAGAGGTAGTAATAAAGCACAGGGTCCAGGCAGATGTGCAGCACCACCAGCAGTAATGTGGACTCCTTGGCCTGGAAGAGACGCCTACTGGTCTGGCAGTCTGGAGTGATGACCTCAGTCTGAGCTAATGTATAGGGTGTCCTTACCACGTGGTATGGCACAAAGCACACCACGAATGCTGCCGTCACCGTGGCAATCTTGGCATTGGCATGGTGGGTGCTGCGCCGTTTCTCAGGGTCATTCTGGCTCACCAGCAGCCTCTTCAGGACCAGGCCATTGGAGAGAAGAACTGCCACGGACGCGTTTAGGAACAGAAAGGTGCAGAGAAAAACAGCGAAAACATGCCATTGGAGCCCCATCTGCTGCTTCAGCTGGGAGCAGCTCAGGTACTTCCTTTCGGGGATGTCCAGAATGGGTAGGGCCATGTTGGGCACCATGACAAGAAGGACGAGTAGCCACACCATCACCGACATTAGCCTGGCGAAGCCCACTTCCTGGATGTGTAAGCATCTGGTGCTCTGGCTGATCAATTCATCAACCAATCAATCCATTAGTCAATCAATCAATCAATCACTTTTAAAGATCCTTTAAATATTACAATAAATTAGTTAGTCAAAGTTCATGAAAAACAAACCATAATACTAACACCATAGTAAAGGAAGAACTACACAAATAAAAGTAAAAATAGTCATACCTGATCTGTAAGAAGCAGTCAATGCTGATGAAGGTGAGGAAGAGGATGGCGGCATACATGCTGATGTAGATGACCACAGCGCTTATCTGACAATGGAAGACCATGAGGCCCCAGGGAGCCAGGCCTAGGTCTTTGGCCACCTTGAAGGGCAGAACCAGGGTGAGCAAGAGGTCAGAGGCCAAGAGATTGACTAGGTAGACGTTGATGCTCTTCTTGGCGTCATAGCTCCGTGTGAATGCCCAAAGAGCCACCAGGTTGGAGGCCATACTGATGAAAAAGACCAGGATGTAGAGCACACTGAAAGGCGCCATCTGGTCATTGACGATACATTGAAGGACATCATTGGTGGTGTTTGTAGGAAGTGCCATCATTAATTGGGAAGTAGATGGTCTCGCACAACATGTACCTACAATAGAAAGAAAACTTTACAATAACTACATATGATTAAGCATTTATAAATAGTTTCCTTTTTATGTTAGTAGAAATGTTTTGACAACTTTGAGTGTTTATGTGACGTCTGCTCCGTGTGGCACCGCAGTTCCTCTTCCTCTCCGGTGCTCCACCTCGCCGGTGTACTAACCACCAGCTGGAGAGTAATGGCAGCAGCGCACCCCAAAGACGCACCTGTTTCCACTCACTCATTAGTTTAGTATATATTGTGTTTGTGCTGCACAACGTGGATTATTGTTTCTGTATCCCTGACCGTGAGGTGCGTGAACTTCTATTGTTCTGAATTTATGAAAGCTTATAAAGTATTGAACAGTCTACACTTGAGTCTTGGTTTTTCTTTTCCACTGCCTCATTTTTATGCACGATTGGCACTCGCAGCATCACAGTTTAATATTGATTCAGAAGAACATCATAAGATGTTTAATAAAGTTCTTAATAAACCACCTACTTACAGCTAAATGTTTTTGTGGGACCAAATCTAAACTGTGGGCTATTTATACTTTTAAAAACTTTATGAATGTACAATATTTATTGCTCAGTGTACTGTGTAAAATTGACATTGGCAATTACAGTAGGTCCTTGTAATCTAAAATACAGCTCCAGGAAAAATTAAGAGACCACTGCACCTTTTTCTTTCCTTTCCAAAAAAGTCGAAAAGGAAGGGTTTGAGTGAGGAACAGAAGGGTTAAAATTAAGAGACTACTGCATATTCTGTTCCTCACTCAAAACTTTCCTTTTCAATTTTTTTGGAAAGGAAAGAAAAAGGTGCAGTGGTCTCTTAAATTTTTCAGGAGCTGTATATTAATGGACAATGAGACAGGATGTTTAAGAAAATTTATTGAAATGTTGTTGCAAAATAGTAACATGGTTTCAATAGTGCGATGTGAAACTATGATGAGTACAATAACATCCCAACAATAATGTTGGGTTAGAAAATTTGGACACTTCTTGGCATTGACATAGTTTTTTTCACTGGGTGATTAACTTCCTGTGAGAAACTGAGAGTATAGGTTTACATAATCTATACTCATATCAAAGGAAATGTTTAACTTTATGCAATTAAGACCCTTCATTTGGTGTTTATGAATTAACAATTTAATTGTTCCATGCTCTTTTAAAGGGGAGTGCACAAATTTTTTTGTTCATTTAAAAAAAAAAATCCCAAGGCTTTTATTAACAGTAGGAATCAGATAGAGACAGATGAAGAGGAGCCATAGTAGTGAAGGATATAGACGGGTCCCTTTGCAGCAGCATCAAAATATCTGATAATAACCCTTATACAGTTAGGTCCGGAAATAATTGGACACTGACACAGGTTTTGTTATTTTGTCTGTTTACCAAAATATATTCAAGTTACAGTTAAATAATGAATATGGGCTTAAAGTGCAGTCTCTCAGCTTTAATTTGAGCACATTCTCATCCAAATTGGAGGAAGGGTTTAGGAATTGCAGTTTTTTAATATGTAGTCCCCTCTTTTACAAGGAACGGAAAGTAATTGGACAATTGACTCAAAAGCTGTTTCATGGACAGGTGTGGGCTATTGCATCATATAAGCTCTGGAGTTGATTCCAGGTGTGGCATTCACATTTGGAAGCTGTTGCTGTGAACCCACAACATGCGGTCTCAATGCAAGTGAAACAGGCAATCCTTAGGCTACAAAAATAAAAAAAATCCACCAGAGAGATAGCAGGAACATTAGGAGTTGCCAAATCAACAGTTTGGTACATTCTGAGAAAAAAGAATGCACTGGTGAGCTCTGCAACACAAAAAGGCCTGGACATCCACGGAAGACAACAGTGCTGGATGATAGTAGTATCCTTTCCATGGTAAAGAAAAACCCCTTCACATCATCCAGCCAAGTGAAGAACACTCTCCAAGAGGTAGGCATATCATTATCCAAGTCTACCATAAAGAGAAGACTTCACGAAAGCAAGTACAGAGGGTTCACCAAAAGGTGCAAACCATTCATAAGACTGGGTCACTACTGTTTGTTGATGATGTGGCAGAAGACAGAAGCAGCCGGATGAATTCTGAAGTGTATAGGGATATATTGTCTGCTCAAATTCAGACAAATTCAGTGAAGTTAGATGGACAATGATCCAAAACATTGCGAAAGCAACCCAGGAGTTTTTATGGCAAAGAAGTGGAATATTCTGCAATGGCTGAGTCAATCACCTGATCTCAGCCTAATCGAACATGCATGTCTCTTGCTGAAGATAAAACATAAGGGAGAAAGACCCACGAACAAACATCAACTGAAGACAGCTGCAGTAAAAGCCTGGCAAAGCATCACAAAGGAGGAAGCCCAACTTGTGTCCATGTGATCCAGACTTTAAGCAGTCATTGCCTGCAAAGGATTCTCAACAGTGTTTTAAAAATGAACATTTTATTTATGATTGTGTTCATTTGTCCAATTACATTTGAGCCTCTGAAATAAGGGGACTGTGTATGAAAATGGTTGCAATTACTAAATGTTTCATAGGATATTTTTGTTTAACGCCTTATTAATGCTGAAAGTCTGCACTTCAATTGCATCTTGGTTGTTTCATTTCAAAACCATTGTGGTGGCAAACAGAGCCAAAATTATGAAAATTGTGTCAGTGTTGAAAATTATATTTACGGACCTAACTGTATATCATCAGCTAACATTAAAAAAGAGTATCTGGCAGAGTGTCAGGACTGACATTATCCCCACTGCCTTGGTTGCAAGTAAAACCTAGAATGCCAGGACGTTCATAGGCGTGTACATCCGCGAAGGTGTGTGAGGTGAAGGCCAATGACAAGCTTTGAGTGCTGGTTCACTGAGAGTTACAAACATGCCCCCACTATTTCTGAGGAAGCAATGGCGGATGCAGGCCCTACTAGCGAAGGAGATTGCAAATTAATAAGAAACAAAAATATACAGAAGCAAAGAGACCATCCAATACAGCACAGAGCAAGACAAGGGTAAATCTTGGGTTGGAATTCATCAGATGGTGGCAGATAAGGTTTGAGAAATTGAAGAAGAGCAATGCATAGTTGACCACCTTTCTATTGGACAGGTGATGTAACATTAGATACCTCATTTATCAAGTTTGCTAGCTAGCTAGTCAATGAAAGCTATCTGTACTGCTGCTAGATTGTTATTTCGCTAGATATCGAAATTTCATTTTATTGGTCTTATATAGGCTACCAATGATATGACGGAGAATTACCTTGCTAATTTTGATCAGCTCGCTGAAATAAATCCTAAATCGATATTCTTGTTTCTTTTATTTCTATTAGATATGTTTTACGTTTCTCCAAAGTTTTTGTTTGAGACTATAAGCAGGGGCGAAAATCTGATATCAACGTTGGAGGGGAAAATTACATGAAATTTTCTCAAGGCAATTCTTGAGTGGGACACCAAAAGTAGTGCTGTAAAACTTTTTTAGTTTGCGCCATTGGTTTGCTCGCTACGGTAAATTCAGCTATTTTTTGTGAACCCTACCAAAAACATAAAACAAACTTACTGGATTAACCTCACGTTAGCTATGTGCATTGAATGCCTTTCAGACTATAGACACAAACAATGCCACCTTGCCAGCTAACGAACACTACATTGCATTGCAAGCTTCTCTCATTGACTTGAATTTAAACAGCTGGTTTAAACAGCTGGTTAATCAAACACTGGTTAATGATGCTGTAACTTGCTAGCAAACGTCAGCTAACCATTAGCTAACAAAGTGTGACTTGTAATTCAGTGCAGCGAAAATGAAGGCTGGTGACGGTTAAAAAAAGTGTTTTATTGTATTGAGTGGTAGAAGTAAAAAAATGTCTGACATATCCTTTGTTTGAACTACTTACTGAAAGTCAGCCACCAATGACAGACCAAACCATTGTGAGGCAGAGTGCGTGGGGATCGTAATCTTTTCAAACTTAAAAACACACCATTACGTGTCTACAATCAAGTGCTTTCATTGTGTCTTATTAATATGATTGAAATTACATAGTTATGTTTACAGTGATATATTGGGGGGGGGGGCAAATCATAGTTTTCTCCAGGATGGGGGGGTCGTGCCCCACTCCGTCCCACCCAGGATTTCTACCTATGACTATAAGCAAACGTTAGCTAGCTAAGTTACATCTGAACAGACATTCCTTGATTTAATGTGCTGCTGGAAAGTATTGTAACAACCTAGCTAACATTTGTGGTGTTCTCTGCAAAAGACGAAGAAAAAATGACATGCATTGTGGGTTGTTAGACCAAACATAATGCATAAGCAACTATTGCGTGGAAGAAACAATTACATTGCCTTTTTAGCTAGATTTAGCCTTGTGCAAGCTGGTCAAAACGTGTATATAATTTTAGCCCTGTCAATGAGCTACAGTTGTGCTCAAATTTTGCATACCCTTGGACAATTGGTAATATGTACCATTTGTAAAGAAAACATGAGAGAGCAGGCAAAACACATCTTTTATTTCTTAAGGGATTCACATTCAACTGTAGGTCATAACAGAATGGCACAATCATAATACAAAACATGGCAACCACTGGAGAGTCAACTTGGCCTTGTGCTGAGGGTCACTGTCGTGCTGTCCAAGAATGTCCCAAAAACAGCTTTCATGCAGAAGAATGCAAATTGTCTGCCAGTATTTTCTGATAACATGCTGTTTTCACAAGATTCAGTGAGCCACTACTTCACAGAGGGGATGGTATTCTGTTCACTATAGGCCTTGATGACCCCTGTCCAAACATAGCGCTTATGGTTGTGACCATAAAGCTCTATTTTGGTCTCTTCTGGCAGTTTTGGCTGAAATCTTTCTTGGTCTACCTGACCTTGGCTTGGTATCGAGAGATCCCCGAATTTCCCACTTCTTAATAAGTGATTGAACAGTACTGACTGGCATTTGCAAGGCTTTGGATATCTTTTTCTATCCTTTTCCATCTTTATAAAGTTCCATTACACTGTTACGCAGGTCTTTTGACAGTTCTTTTCTGCTCCACATGGCTCAGTATCTAGCCTCATCAGTGCATCCACGTGAGAGCTAACAAACTCATTGACTATTTATACACAGACACTAATTGCAATTTAAAAAGCCACAGGTGTGGGAAATTCAACTTTAATTGGCATTTTCATCTGTGTGTGTCACTTTGTGTGCCTGTATCAAGGCCAAACATTCAAGGGTATGTAAACTTTTGATCAGGGCCATTGGGGGTTTTCTGTTATCATTATGATTTAAAAAGGAGCCAAACAACTATGTGATAATAAATAGCTTCATATGATCACTATCATTAAATAAAAGACAGTTTTTTTGCATGATCAGTCTTATTTTCAAAATCAATGCCAAAACATCACAATTTCTGCCAGGGTATGCAAACTTATGAGCACAACTGTACCAACGATTTTTTTAAATATGACAATGGATAGTCCAGATGACATTTTGATCAGCTGAGCTGTTTATGTTTATTCTGTTTTCTGTAGTTATGAAAAGGGCCCCACTACTTGGACCCCATCAAAACAATGTTGGTGTTCATTGTACCAGCATTGACAATTGGAGGTGACTAGTATAAAAGATTACCTCTGACGAATGTATGTTGCACGTCAGTAAAAAGAAATTGTCTCCACCCATTTGCAAGCAAAGCTGTCAATCAAACTCCATCAGGTACAACAAACCAGCGTAATAGACCCTGTATTCAACTCATTGTCGATAGGTGGTGCAAACCTGAATTGGGCACCTTTAACCCTCTCAGTTCCCCGCCAATGACTCTGCTTCTGTTTAGAGAGGCCTCCAACAGATTACCAACTACAAGCCTAAATCCCCCCACTCCATTAATTACCTGTGACTTGCCAATGACCTGAATGAGTTCTACTGCGGATTTGAAAGTCAAAAGGGTAGTCCTGACAACATACCTTCTCCCGGTGTGTCCAGCCACCAACCCCAGGCCCCCCCACCATCGGGGCCATTCACAATCACCAATCTCAATCATCCCCACCTCTGCCACTAAAATGGAACTTTCAATCCTGGAGGGGGACATTAACAGACTATTCAAGAGACAGAACCCCCGCAAAGCAGCAGGGCCTGACGGTGTCTCCCCATCCACCCTAAACCACTGTGCAGATCAGATTTCTGCTGTGTTTAATGACATTTTTAACACCTCACTGGAGACATGCTGTGTTCTGGCCTGTTTCAAATCCTCCATCATCATCATCATCGCAGTCCCCAAGAAGTCAATGATCATAGGACTTAATGACTACAGACCTGTCACCCTGATCTCTGTGGTTATGAAGTCATTTGAGTGCTTTGTGCTGTCCCACCTCAAGACCATCACGGACCCACTACTAGACCCACTGCAGTTTGTCTACAGAGCCAACAGGTCTGTGGACTACACAGTCAACATGGCTCTTCACTTCAGCCTCCAGCATCTCGACTCCCCTGGAACCTACACCAGAATTCTGTGTGTGCACTTCAGTTCTGCATTCAACACCATAATTCCTTCTTTGCTCCAAGACAAGATGTCCCAACTGGGAGTGCCTGAGTCCACATGCAGGTGGATCACAGCCTTCCGCTCCAACAGGAGGCAACACGTGAGGCTGGGGAAGCACTTGCCTGACCACCTGACCATCAGCACCGGCTGCATCCTGTCCTCCCTGCTCTTCTTCCTGTACACCAACAGCTGCACCTCCAGTCACCAGTCTGTCAAGCTCCTGAAGTTTGCAGATGACACCACCCTCATTGGACTTATTTCTGATGGAGACGAGTCCGCCTACAGGTGGGAGATTGACCATCTGGTGTCCTGGTGCAGTCAGAACAACTTGGAGCTCAACGTCCTAAAGACAATGGAGATGACAGTGGACTTCAGGAGAAGCCCAACTGCCCTGCCCCCACCACCCTGGGTGGCTCCCTAGTCAACTCTCTGGAGTCCTTTCACTTTCTGGGCACCACCATCGCCCAGGACCTCAAGTAGGAGCTGAACATCACCTCTCTTACAAAGAAAGCACAACAGAGGACTTCCTGCGGCAGCTGAAAAAGTTCAACCTGCCAAAGACTATGATGGTGCACTTCTACACTGCCATCATAGAGTCCATCCTGACCACCTTCATCACCATCTGGTACGCTGCAGCCACTGCCAAGGACAAGGGCAGGCGCTTGCAGAGATCCGCTCTGCAGAGAGGGTGATTGGCTGCAATCTGCCGTCTCTACAAGACCTACATACCTCCAGGACACGGAGGCGAGCGGCAAAGATTGGGGCTGATCCCTCTCACCATGGAAATGGACTATTGAGAGCTCTCCCCTCTGGTAGAAGGTTGAGGTCTATCAGGACCAAAACCTCTCGCCACAAGAACAGTTTCTTTCCTACAACTGGACAAATCTTGCCCCTTACATATTTTTTTGTAATTTATTAAAGCTAAGTCTACTGTTTTTATGCTCAGTCCACTGTTCTAATTTCTAAATTTCTTTGTATAAATTGTTGCACTAATGGGCCAGAACAACTTCCTTGTTTGTTGTGCAACTTATTTGGCAATAAAACTCTTTCTGATCTGATCATGTCCACTTATTTGTAAAAATGTCACTGGTCACACAAAAGTTCAATAAAGTATTTATTTTACAGAGTATAAATAGTCCAAATTCAAATAAGGCCACACAAAATGGTTTATCTGATGATTATTAATTGATTTCTAACCTTTATTTAACATACTTTCCAGAGTAATCATTGAGACAACAATGAATAAAGATAGAATAAAGATATTTAAATACACTTTATAAACACTTTAGTGTAGTTATTCCAAAGAATTAGTTAGGCCATACACATTTCATAAGTTTAGAAAACTTAAAGGGAGTGTAAAACATTGAAAATCTCTTCTGCAGCGATCTTAGTACAGCACATTTACTATGGCTGTATTCAAAATGAGAGACATTGTAGTCAAACTCCTACAGTGTCTCTCGGTAGTTGCTTTTCTCTTCAACTGTGAGACGCTGACCACGCTGCATCTTTTTAAAAATAAGACTGAAGAGGAAATGCTGATTCTCACATTTCAATTTAAAGCACACACCCAGATGAACCAACCATGAATTTTTGACGACAACCAAAACTATTTCCGTTCTCAATTTCACTGTATGACACTTTTAAAAATAGACGGAAACACATGTTTTTGTGATAAAAGGCCCTACACAATTCCATTTTGAAATAGAAAACTAAGAAAGATTTTAAGATTTTTAAAGTGGATGCTTTGGGGTTAGGGTCAAAACTGGTCTGTTTTGCCACATAAGGCTTATCATTTGCTAAAATGTTGTGGCACTCTTTATAAAAGTTTGGCATCTATTGGCAGTCGACTCAGAAAATAATGTTGCCATTCAATAATAAATAATGCCATCCAGGGACGCCGACAGGAATGACAGGGCCCAGGACAAAATAAGCCAATGAGGAAAACCTGCCTCACAGAAGGCGATTGGCTGAAACGGGATTGCCTGGTAAGTAGCAGCGTGCTCCAGAAATGATAGAATGACATTCCATTGGCACTTTTTTACTGAATAAATCCTACCTAGTGCAGCTTTAACAAAGTTATGTTGGCTGTTGGTGTTAGGGTATAACTCTGATTGGCTGTTGGTAGAACAAACCATTTTTACAGAAAAAGGTTTAATCATAATGCTGTATAAAAAAAGCAGCAAAGAGTAAAAAACATGAATCCCTTCATCAATGCAGTTTTTCTCTTTAGTAACTGTTAGCCTTCTCGATAGTACTGAATACTAACATTGACTGACAAATTAATAATTATATTTAAACCAACCAACCAAAAGTTTGTAACATTAGACGGCATCAGTGACGCCGACAGGGGGGGACAACCGTGAACGTTGTCGTCCCCGTCCCCCCCCCAGGCCTGGGGGGACAACGTTCACGGTTGTCCCCCCCGTCGGCGTCACTGATGCCATCTAATGTTACAAACTTTTCAATAAATTTAGAAGTATCTTAAAATGTACTTCAAGTTGGTAAATTAATTTATTTTATTAATATCACTTCCTGAATTCACTGCCCTTACTTCAATTGACCACAGCCTGTTCTGTATATATTTCTTGAACTTCCTCATTAGAGACAAAATCAAAGAGCTGATAACTATGTGTCTATTTTGTTATGATTTTCAGGTTTTTCGATTGTTAGATTAGAGTAAGCCTGAAAGAAAATGAAGAGAATAAAGTATGTGCATGTGAAGCAGCAGCTTAGACCACAAGACCCCCCCCAGCTCACAAGGATATGACATTCTGTGGTGAGTTTCAGCTGTCTGGTACCTGCTACAGGAACTGATGACTAAAAATGAGAAGTGCTCAGTAGTAAAGTGGAGTTTCGACTCAATTAACAAATGTCTGTCCTTTCATTAGACGTGTAATTAGACGCAAGTGTTTACACACCAATCCCAATGCACAAACCACAAAGCTGTTTTAGACCAGATTGACAAGGAAGGTAAAAAAAAAAAAACATCCAAGAATTTAGATAAAAGACAATGTTTTCCTCTGGATAGCCAGCTGGCCATAATTTCATTAATTGATTCCTTTTTTTTAGCAACGAAACTAGAACCGTGAGAGTGTTCAGAGAGGCTGCATTGAGGATGTGGGCTGTGGGCATAATGGAGACTGAGTAGAAGGTTTTGGGCAGTAAGGCAGGATGTGGTCTTATAAGGGGGCCTTGTTGCCTGGAGATGATGTTATATTACCGAGTGATTAGCTGTTGACATAATCTTGCTCTGGTATGACTTTGATATTAAAGCAAAAAAATATTTGAGGTTTGGGTCTCAGCAAGGCAAAAGAGCTTCACCAGGGACATGTATGTTTTAGCTATTGTAAACCAAGGAGTGCCTACAGGTAACTAATATAATGTATTATATACACTATATGTCTAAATAAAATGTCCCTCTAATTCTTTTGCTGTCTCTGTGTGTATATATATATATATATATATATTTATATCTATATAAGATGTAAAGTGTGAGAAGCAAATCTAATAGAAAGTGGATAATTAATTATGGTAAGGACACATGGTATTAGAAGAAAGAACCTACCTTATTTTCAGTGTCTTCTGTTTGAAGAAATAGGGTAGCCAGAGCTCCTGTGTGAGTACGCTTTCACTGCCAGGCCGACGTATCCACTGTGTGCCCTATATGGTCTGTTCTCTGTCACCCAGGCGTCTAACAGTTAACCATTAGATGAATGCTGCATACAGGTCTTCCTGCTCTGTAATCAGCTTGCTGTCGTCATGCTAACCTCAACTTTCCTGTATCAAAAAAACCCTGCACCCAATGTTTTTTTTGGTCTGGGCTGACTCACTGTATGAAGTGTATTTAAAAAAATATACAGCTCCGGAAAAAATTAAGAGACCAATGCACCTTTTTCTTTCCTTTCCAAAAAAGTCGAAAAGGAAGGTTTTGAGTGAGGAACAGAAGGGTTAAAATTAAGAGACCACTGCAAATTGAACGCTTCTGTTCCTCACTCAAAACTTTCCTTTTCAACTTTTTTGGAAAGGAAAGAAAAAGGTTCAGTGGTCTCTTAATTTTTTCTGGAGGTGTGTGTGTGTGTGTGTATGTGTGTATATATATATATATATATATATATATATTACCTAAAGCCAAGACCAAATTTGTCTGTGCAATAAAAACAATATTTCTGGATGTTTAAAATCTTTTTAAAAGCAATTTAGACTGTACAATGATTCCCTTCTGTGCTTATTTTCTTGCTTCAACAGAAATTGTGTGAACTGTGTACAATTTTAGGAACCAGGAAATGTATGTTTGATTTCACTTGCCCCATCTGCTACTGATGTTTGAGGACGTTGGGATTTTGTATACACTCAAAATATTTGTGATGAGGAAATGTTGTAAAACACTATCATTCCACTATTACTGTAGATTTTCTTATATTACAATACAGCAAAAAGTCTTCTCAATACCCCTTTACCTTCAGATATCCAGTTAGTTCCTGTTGTGTTAATTTGGTGTAATTTTGTACAGGTTATCTTATTTTACTGCCTTAAGTTGTAATTGTAGTGGCCTTAACCTAACTAGCAAACACTTCAAGAGGTTCATCTCTTCAAATAATGGTAGCTGCAGCCTGGTTTGAGTCCCAGTCAGGGCTAACTACTTAATTTACAAAATTGTAAAGCCATGGAGATGTACAAATAAGGTACTTTGTATAGAATACCACAGGGACATTCTTTTGTGGTCTTCAAAAGTCGATTTAGGATTTGTGGTCTTCAAAAGTCGATTTAGCGGAGATTGACCTAGCAATGGCTTATACAGGTGCTGGTCATAAAATTAGAATATCATCAAAAAGTTGATTTATTCCAGTAATTCCATTCAAAAAGTGAAACTTGTATAATGTGTACATTCATTCCACACAGACTGATATATTTCAAGTGTTTATTCCTTTTAATTTTGATGATTATAACTGACAACTAATGAAAACCCCAAATTCAGTATCTCAGAAAATTAGAATATTGTGAAAAGGTTCAATATTGATGACACCTGGTGCCACACTCTAATCAGCTAATTAACTCAAAACACCTGCAAAGGCCTTTAAATGGTCTCTCAGTCTAGATCTGTAGGCTACACAATCATGGGGAAGACTGCTGACTTGACAGCTGTCCAAAAGACGACCATTGACACCTTGCACAAGGAGGGCAAGACACAAAAGGT
>JACXGI010003821.1:0-21974 GCA_016801175.1 Esox masquinongy
CTGGAATACTATATACAGTACTAATCAATACAATACACACTGGAAAACTATATACAGTACTAATCAATACATTACACACTGGAATACTATATACAGTACTGATCAATACAATACAATCTGGAATACTATGTACCATGCTAATTAATACAATGCAGACTGGAATACTATATCCAGTACTACTCTACAGTACACACTGGAATACTACATACAGTGTTTATGAATACGCACTGGAATACTACATACAGTATTTAACCATACACACTAGGCACAATAGGTAATACTAAATCTGTCAATGTTGTGAATTAATTTAAGTATAGAAATTGAATATTTTAATATACAGTGGGTTCCGGGTGTAAATTGGGATGGGGGTGGGGTGTGAATATTTTAATATGCAGTGGGTTCCGGGTGTAAATTGGGATGGGGGTGGGGTGTGAATATTTTAATATACAGTGGGTTCCGGGTGTAAATTGGGATGGGGATGGGGGTGGGGTGTGAATATTTTAATATACAGTGGGTTCCGGGTGTAAATTGGGATGGGGGTGGGGTGTGAATATTTTAATATACAGTGGGTTCCGGGTGTAAATTGGGATGGGGGTGGGGTGTGAATATTTTAATATACAGTGGGTTCCTGGTGTAAATTGGGATGGGGGTGGGGTGTGCCAGGTCGTTTCACGATTCTATTTAATTTACATACCAGTCAAGACAGACTTTAAACTGAACTAAGTAAATCTAATTCCAATTCTAAATGTTCCCATTGAATAGCATTGAAGATAATAATTGGAATTGCAATTTTTGTGTCTTCGCAGAACTGACTGGAATTGTAATGGAGTTTCACCCCTGAATATCTGAAGCGGTTAGCTGATTGGCTGAATTCTTGTGATCATGAGAGGCGGGCTTGTCTCTGATGTGGCGGGGTCCTCTGTGACTGAACTGTGAATTGGCCTCTGTATGTGTTAGCCATTTTGCCCTAATACCTAACCTTGTCTGCACGCTGCTAAACCAAGCCACATGGTGCCTTTCCACAGGCTGACAGAAACACTTTCTAATTTACTTCCTAAATACCTGCAGATTTATTTCGTCTACATTTACAAATATTTTGACGTACCGAACAAGGCCACTTTTTTTGTTCATGCAAGGATGTTTCCTTGCATGTCAGTAAGAGTCACACACACACACATACACACACACACGGACACACATACACACACACACAGGGACATACACGCACACACAGAGACACACACACACACACACACACATAGAGACACTCAGGGACACTCAGTATAGTATCTAGTCCGGGAAAGAAGGATGTTGGCTGTTGAATACATACTAATCCACATCATGATAATACAAAATACAGCCAAATAATAAACAAATAAAATATTAAAACATCCCCTCAGAGTTATAAAGGGGGGCTTAGTGGATATACCACCATAATACAACCATATAAAAATAGTTTAATCCATAGAACTAAGAGATTACCTCAGAAAGTGCTCTGCTTCATAAACAGCACCAGACCATGTAACTGTTGCAGCACTCTGGTGTCTGAGGGTTCTGAGTCGTTGTGTGATCCACCATTCACACTTCACAAGTTCAAGTCCCATTTTGACATGGAGAATACGCTCCCAGCCTGTCTGGAGTTACATAGTGACTCATTCAAGATAAAAAATAAAAAATACATTTCAAAAGTGCCAATAAGTGATGATATTAAACATTTTTCTTGTTCTAAAATAAAAAAAACAGCTGTTAATAGAATTATTAAATATAGTTAATTCTAAAGATGAATATTCGTATTAAAGGAGTAGTCTGGTTTTGAGATGACCTTGTCCCTTTGACTTACAGTGCACAAATACTGATCGCTTTCCCTGTGGACTGAATGCAAAGGCAAGAGTGTGCGTGTGCGCGCACTCTGTTAATCCTAGCTGGCCCAAATTGGAGGAATCGTGATGTGGGGCGCCTCCTGCCACCCCCCCCCCCCTTCATGCATCCAACAGCCCAGCCTGGTAACCTGGGCCAGTGACCAGGCTTTATCAGAGCTGGAAAAACCAAGTGGAAGATAAACAAAGAAAACTTCTACAAAATAATCTCTAAAACTCTTTGTCTGCCTGTCTGCTGAGCTGGACTGGGTGCTAGCTGGGTATGACGGTCTGCACAGGGTTGGCGCCCCCTTAGAGTTTGGAGGCCTCTACTTTCTCCCTCACTCCTCTCCCAGTGAATTTATTTGAGTGCGTGCGTGTGTGTGTGTGTGTGTGTGTGTGTGTGTCAGGATCGTTGTACAGTGGGGTTCTCTTGCAGTACCAGATGAAACCCGGTCAGTATGACCCGAGCCGCCTCCACTTCGGTTCGTCACCAGGGTGAGATCACTAGCAGACAGAGGGTCTCGTAGCTGAGGAAGCGTCACAGTATTTCAGCCAGAACTGAACAACAAAAGCAGTGTTCTAGTTAATTATTCAGAGTAGCATCTAGAAAAATATACAAATAAACTTATAAAAATAATACCAAGCAGTTTTCATATTTTATTCTAGTTTCACAAGTGGCTTTCAATCTTAAATTATTTGATTCTATATCTTCATATAACAAAGTATTAATCCAAACCGCACATAACAAATAAATACATATTAAATAACAAACAGAAATGATTTAGTATTTTGCTGTGTGTTCCTTCGTTTTTCAGCGAAGCCCTTTGGTGGGATACAACACTACTGAACCTCATACAATGTCTGAAATCACCTTAGAGAACCTGGAGAACCTGGGAACCTGGAGAACAGCAGGAAGGTCTGGACGGTGGAACAGACGAGAAGGTTATTGTGGGTTGAAATGCAGTTTTCTTTGGAAGGGCTGTGGAATACAGATTTACCAGGCAGCACGATGTGTTGGCAGGATGCACAGCGTTCAGTGCCCCTGGGCTTTGCCAGTGTGTGTGTGTGTGTGTGTGTTTGAGTGTGTGTGTATGTGTGTGTGTCTGTGTGTTTGTGTGTTTGAGTGAGTGTGTGTGTGTGTGTGTGTATGTGTGTCTGTGTGTGTGTGTATGTGTATGTGTGTGTGTTTGTGTGTGTGTATGTGTGTGTGTGTGTGCCAGTCTTCCCCTCTGCCCCCCGCAGCATGGCAAGCCCTGCTCCCTTTGTTGTGCGTCTTACAAATTATTACCAGGAGGAAGACGGTCGTCAGGTTAGTTGGTGTATTTTGGGGTGCGTGGGCGCCCCTCTTTGCCCCGGTGTGGTTGGAGATGGGTGGCGCGCGGGACTGGGGGGCTGAGATGGGTGTAGCTTTGTCTTCAACCTCTGAGGAGCCCGAACCCCTCCCTCCCCACCTCCTGGCCTCCGTGTTGGGTCTCTCCTCGGCCCCCTCTGGTTTGAGCTCCGGTTCTCACAGAGGGTCCCTCCGTCCCCACTCAGACCTGGATTTGGGTCTGGGCCCATCTCTACCCTTCACACCCCTCTGTAGAACCATCATGCCGGGGTTTGCCCAAGCCCCCCCCCCGTCACGACCCCCCTGGCCTTCCTCCAAGGCTACTTCTTTTAATAAAGAGAGCCTTTGAAGAGTCGTTACGAATAACCATGCATTTACAGCTGCTGAGCTTTCCAACTCTGCCAACTTTCTGTCTTAATCCAAGGGGCATTTTAAATTTTGGGGCTGGATGGTGTGTCGTGGGGGGGGGGGTTGCACATGCTACACTCTGAGTATTAAGGAGCTAGCTGGCTTCTCTGCCAGTAAGAAGCTCTTCAAATTGGGGTTTTAAACCTCTTCCAAAAGAGGGGTGGGGGATTTAGTGAGAGGAAAATCCCCGAAGACAACAACAGTTTTGTATGAATGCAGAAACTTAATTAATATTCCCCTTAAGGATGAATACTTTTAGGAATTTCTGTGTGACTCCCTCCTCCTCTTTGTCTGACCGTCTTTGTTGAAATATCGGCTGGCAAGACTCTGGGCTATAAATAACTGTTCTCTGAAGGTGTATCCTGAAGTCTTCGGTACAGTATTTCACTGTTTTTCCACTGTAAAGGGAAATTGTTATTCGCACTGTATGGCAAACAGCCTTTCACATTCATGTGTTCACTGTACTGCTAATAACGTCTTAGCATGTAGCTTTGAATGTATTTGTGGGAAATTGTGTGTGTGTGTTTATAAGCCGTCTTTGTAATTGTGTCTACATCGAAAGGGTTGGTGTTTTATGAACAGATGTTTCCTCTGTCAAACAGTGTGAAGCTTTTAGGTAACAGGCCCTCCGTCAGTCTGGGTCTGTCTGTGTGTGTGTGTGTGCGTGCGTGCGTGCGTGCATGTGTGTGTGTGTGAGAATGAACAAGTGTCTTGTGTTTGATGTGGATGTGTGTGTGTGTGTGTGTATATATATGTGTGTGTGTGTGTGTGTGTCAGGACATTACTCAGAAAGAGTTGTTTTCCTGTTCCATTTATTTCTTGTTGGACTTATCTGCTCATAATGTACTGATTTGCTCTGTTGTCTTTTTGACCAGTTACTCTGATAGAAAATACATTTATCCTATTGGCTGTTAGGCTGCCAGGTTTCATCTGTTTGCACTGGTATATATGCATTCACATTATACCTCGCTTTGACCACAGTTACAGATACACATTCTAGATATTTAGGAACATTAGCTTTATCTGGTTTATTGACGTTTCTTTAGAAATTTCTATAAAAATCTGAATTTGCGCAGTCCTGTTGCTAAATACTGCTCCGGAAAAATTAAGAGACCACTGCACCTTTCCTCGTTCCTTTCCAAAAAAGTCGAAAAGGAAGGTTTTCAGTGAGGAACAAAAGGGTTCAAATTAAGAAACCACTGCAAATTGAACACCTCTGTTCCTCACTCAAAACTTTCCTTTTCAACTTTTTTGGAAAGGAAAGAAAAAGTTGCCATGGTCTCTTAATTCTTTCCGGAGCTGTTATGTCTGACTAGCTGTGTCCGTGTTTGTTCCCGAGATTTGATTAATAGGTTTGTCAAGGTGGGAAAGCTCTTTGATTGACAGGCCACTTCCTGGTAGGCCCACCTCTGTCCCAAATGGCACCCTATTTAGTGCCATGGGTCTGCCTGGGCCCTGGGAAAACTAGTGCACTACCAAGGGAATAGGCTGTTCTTTAGGACTCGGCCCATTACGGATGAGTGCCAGGGGCTGGGTTAACCTGGGCCGACCTGGGTTGGGAAACGCTGGCCGCTGCTTGGCATGTTGTCTGAGACACATACACACCCCAAAACACACACTTGTTTTACTGTACTTGCGAGAAGTTCTATAGGATTGATGGATTTCCATTCAATGTTATATCCTTTCTAACCCCTAGCCTAACCCCTGACCTTAACCACTAAAAGCCCCTTATAACCCTAATCTTAACCCCAAGCCTAAAAATGCAATTTATGTGACTGGCAAAATGCCCTGGCTACACACAACAAAGAGTGGGACAGGAGGTTTTTTGGGGTCGTGGGTTTCTCACACCTGTATGAATAGAGCGTTTCCATTGCAGACAGGTTGGTCCGGTGTCTCGCCAGGTTGGTCCGGTGTCTCACCAGGTTGGTCCGGTGTCTCGCCGGGTTGGTCCGGTGTCTCGCCGGGTTGGTCCGGTGTTTCGCCGGGTTGGTCCGGTGTCTCGCCAGGTTGGTCCGGTGTCTCGCCAGGTTGGTCCGGTGTTTCGCCAGGTTGGTCCGGTGTCTCGCCAGGTTGGTCCGGTGTTTCACCAGGTTGGTCCGGTGTCTCGCCATGATGGCAACCTTTTCCACCTTAGCCTATTTACCGAAACGGAGGGTCCCTGCCGGAGGCTTCAGGAGAGGGCTGCTTCTGTGAAATGGATGAATTCAGAGATATTTATGCCTGTGTCTTTAGGTATGGAAAGATATCTCCTTTACTTTTAAACCTTCTAACACTTTTAAGACGCTGCTATTTCCTCACAGCCATTAGTCTGTATTGCTGTGTGTGGGTGTGTTTGACCTTGGTTCTTTTGAGTGTACAGCTTCTGCTGTCTCTTAACTTGTGTTGTCTCGCAACTGAGTGTCAACCAATAAAACATATTCTTTATTTCTCCCAGCTAGATCTCAGCCAATAAAACATATTGTTGTCGTCTCGATGCTTGCTCTCAGCCAATAAAACATCATGTTGTCTCCCAGCTAGGTCTCAGCCAATAAAACATCATGTTATCTCCCAGCTAGGTCTCAGCCAATAAAACATCATGTTGTCTCCCAGCTAGGTCTCAGCCAATAAAACATCATTTTGTCTCCCAGCTAGGTTTCAGCCAATAAAACATCATGTTGTCTCCCAGCTAGGTCTCAGCCAATAAAACATCATGTTATCTCCCAGCTAGGTCTCAGCCAATAAAACATCATGTTGTCTCCCAGCTAGGTCTCAGCCAATGTTGTCTTCCAGCTAGGTCTCAGCCAATAAAACATAATGTTGTCTCCCAGCTACGTCTCAGCCTATAAAACATTATGTTGTCTCCCAGCTAGGTCCCAGGCAATAAAATGTATTATTGTTGTCTCCCAGCTAGGTCTCAGCCAATAAAACATCTTCTTGTTGTCTCCCAGCTAGGTCTCACCCAATAAAACATCTTGTTGTCTCCGAGCAAGGTATCAGCCAATAAAACACCATTTTGTCTCCTAACTAGGTCTCGGGTGTGTGATTCAGGCCAGGTGTGTGATTCAGGCCAGGTGTGTGATTCAGGCCAGATGTGTGATTCAGGCCAGGTGTGTGATTCAGGCCAGGTGTGTGATTCAGGCCAGGTGTATGATTCGGGCCAGATGTAGGACAGGAAGCTAAGCTGGGGCATGTTTGCTAATGTTTTTGTGTTCATTAACAGCTCATCTAACCAGTTTTTATTGGTGTGGTAGGTCCTACTTCTGTCCAGCCGGGCATTTACGCTGCTTTTATCAGTAAGGATTCAAGATTATATGTCCCAATGGGGGCTTGTTGTGAGGAACTTTGTTGTCCCATCCTAACATGCCTGTCTCCTGAAGTGTCCTATCCTCTCCTGAAGTGTCCTGTCTTCTCCTGAAGTGTCCTGTCCTCTCCTGAAGTGTCCTGTCCTCTCCTGAAGTGTCCTGTCCTCTCCTGATGTGTCCTATCCTCTCCTGAAGTGTCCTGTCCTCTCCTGATGTGTCCTATCCTCTCCTGAAGTGTCCTGTCCTCTCCTGAAGTGTCCTGTCCTCTCCTGATGTGTCCTATCCTCTCCTGAAGTGTCCTGCCTCTCCTGAAGTGTCCTGTCCTCTCCTGATGTGTCCTGTCCTCTCCTGAAGTCTCCTGTCCTCTCCTGAAGTGTCCTGCCTCTCCTGAAGTGTCCTGTCCTCTCCTGAAGTGTCCTGTCCTCTCCTGATGTGTCCTGTCCTCTCCTGATGTGTCCTATCCTCTCCTGAAGTGTCCTGCCTCTCCTGAAGTGTCCTGTCCTCTCCTGAAGTGTCCTGTCCTCTCCTGAAGTGTCCTGTCCTCTCCTGAAGTGTCCTGTCCTCTCCTGAAGTGTCCTGTCCTCTCCTGAAGTGTCCTGTCCTCTCCTGAAGTGTCCAATCCCCTCAGACTTTCCTTCCTAATTCATAGCTTGACTAAAGAACGCTGATAATCAGTGTTGTGTATTAGTACAATGGTAACAAATACATTTACAGATAGCATTTAATTGTTAAACCATTAAATCCATGCAGAATGTGTCCACTCACATCTACCCCCCCTGCATCACACACACACACACACCTCACATACACACACTTCACTCACATACTCCTCACTCTCATACACACTTTGTCATTCATTCTGAATGACGGCTTTGCAGCGCCCAGCTATTATCTGATTTTAAGAGGCTCCATTGTCATTAAAGTTATTCTTTGTAACAGAAACACCATTGTTGTTTTTGTCATGATTGTTATTGCTGATCGCTGTCATTAATATGATGATGATTAGGTTTGTGTGTGTGTGTGTGTGTGTGTGTGTGTGTGTGTGTGTGTGTGTGTGTGTGTGTGTGTGTGTTTTGTAAGTACGTAGGGTAGAAGACATGGCCATTAACCAACAGTTGTGAGTGTCCCAAGTGGCACCCTACATAGTGCGCTCCTCCTAACCAGAGCCCTACAGGGACCAGGGCCCTTTGTAAGGGAGTAGGGGTCCATTTGGAACGTGGCCAGACAGTAATCTTCTATAGCCTTGCTTTATAAGCCCTACAGGGTCCATAGGTTTTGGAGCCGCGGGTCGCTTTCTCTGATCCCCACAGGCTTAGTCCCATGGAGTCCAGAGTGCTGCGGTTGTGTGTTTCTGACCACGCCTGAGCCATCCCAGCATGCAACAGTAGTACAGATATTCCCTATTTAAAGGGTCACAACTGCCCGGCTTACAGCTCGGCCGTGTTTATCAGATGTGCAGATGACGCATGTGTGGGTTTCGCTGCGTGAAATCTGGCGTGGGCTGGTGTTAGGGTTGGTGACCAGCGGGCTGGGGCGGAGGGCATTGTCTTTGTTTTTAAACACAGTGTTGTCGCGTCGCGCTGCCTGGTCTTGTTCGTGTTATTCTCAAAACACGGCAGAAAATTCCCAGCGGTGAGAGGTGGACGGGCGATGGTGGTTACTGGACCTTCCTGTCGCGGAGTTTTACAAGACATGGCAAATGTATGACAGTGGAATGGGGCCAAACCAATAACCAATAAATTAAACTGTAGTTGTTGTTTCAGAGACAGGATTAAGTAGAAAAGAGGAAACTGGGAGAGAGGTAATAGGAAGAGATGAAGGAGAGACACAAGGGTGGGAGAGAGAGAAGACAGAAATAGAAGGGCAGGTGAGCCAAGCGGGAGAGAAGAGAGGGAGGTGGGTGAGATATAAGAGGGAGGTGGGGTAGAGGGAAGGAGAGAGAGAGAAGAGGATAAAAGGGGGAGACAGGAATCCAAACTGTAGCCAAACACCTTAATTGTGATGCATTTCCTGGTCTCCTGAATCCCATGGCGGGGAGCTGCTCCTCAGCCATATGGTCTAACATGGAACATTTAACTTGTCAGTTGTAATGGATTGTCCTGGAAGATGATTTTAGCTTTAAGCGCTCAACTCAGCTTGAGGAGTCAGTCGGTCGATAGGCATCTTGTCTTCTCTTCTGGTTTTGGGCTGGAGGGCAGACACCGGATGAGGGATCGCAGAGAATCACAGAGCCGTCAGAGCGGTGATGTCAGAGCGGTGATGTCAGAGCGGTGATGTAATCAGAGGAGCTGGGCACGGTTAGTTCCCCTCTAGACAGCTGCCACTGTGTCGCAGAACTTTTCCTGTTGACAGGCACGTGACCACAGGCCTCAGACAAGGCCCTGTCATGCTCAACGTTACGCGAGTGACAGCAGAAGCGTTTGTGCTTGATCTCCATTTCCCTTTGGCCCTTACTAGAGCAATCTTTTCTGGATGCTCAACAGCATGGAGTAAGAATACGGCAAACTTTATTTTTCAGCAGCCATTACTGACGTAACACCAGTGACAATGTCTCCCCTCTCAGAGTCCCCGCCCCTCTCACAGTCCCTGCCCCTCTCAGAGTCCCCGCCCCTCCCCCATCCAGCCTGATTCTTCTCATTTAGAGCACCTGGCACCTGTCCATCCACAGCCAATCATCTGCTCCGTCACGCTGCCGTATTAGGAGATGGAGAGGGGGAGAAGGGAGAGGGAACTGAGAGGAGAGGGTGATGGGAGAAAGGGGGAGCGGAGAGATGTGATGGGAGAGAGGGGGAGCAGAGAGATGCTCCACGCTTAAATCCTCCATTTACTCTGGCTTACAGTATATCCTCTGTTTACGCTGAGGATGTTTGAGGATGTTTGAAATGTGCTTTGTGTCCTATCGCATTTCAAAGCCCTGCTTGTGCTTCCGCTCACTCTTGTAGCTATAATGAAGCCAGAAGCCCCTTTTCTGATAGTGAACCGTAGAAGGAGCCCAGAGACGGGACTCTCCTCCGAGCCGCGTTGCTCTTGCACTGAACTTCCACCATTTCATAATTCTCATCTTGTCTCAAAGACAAAGCAGAGAGGGACGTAAACTACACCATGATCATGCGTTCTGTTTTATTTAACACACAGTATTTTGTTCGTTTTATGGGGTTTGGCTTTTCATGGTCATCAAAGCCAGCACGAGAGGAGGAACAGAAGTACGAGTGAAAAGCAAAGAGAAAAAGGGCAGAGAAGTTCACAAGGATGAGAGACCACTATAATTCATTATCCTCTCCTTCTCTCCCCCTCTTGTTCTCCTGCTCCGCGTCTCTCCTTCTCCCCTTCTCCTGCTCCGCGTCTCTCCTTCTCCCCTTCTCTCCCTTTGCTCCACTGTCTCTGCCTATCTTTCTGCGTCCGTCTATCACTTCTCTACCTACTTAGAAGAAAAGAGAAAATAGATTAAAACACAAAGAGAGCTAGCGGCCTGTTAGTTTCTCGCTGTGTGATTAGCCTAATCAGTGGTGTCTGCCAAGTCTCTGAACCAGGATGAGGATGAGTGCCTCCCCCCACCTGGATGAGAGCCGTGCCAGGAAAAGGGGGAGGGGGGTGCTCTCTTCTACCCTCCATCTATCTCCCTCTCCACCCTGGCTCCATCCCCCCATCCCCTCCACCCACCAGAGAGGGGGAGGGTTGGAGAATCATCTGGCCCCACCCTCTCCTGCTGCAGTGTTGAGGGGCCAACATATGAACCAAATGTGTTCATCAGGATGTGTCTCTAGATCAGGACGGCCGCTGAACAATGTCCGTGCCCTCCTCTACACTCCTCCTCTACACTCCTCCTCTACACTCCTCCTCTACACTCCTCCTCTGTGGTCGTATTGACTGGAGAGCCTACCTGTCAGTGATGCTGAGATCCTGACCTGGATTAGGTCTTATAGACTCTGGACACAGCCCACATGCATTTATTCATTATTGCAACTTGTACTCTTAAAATGTTCACACAGCAAAGCATCCTGGGTGTTTTCTAAAAGCACTTCGTAACATCTGCTGATGTAGAAAGGGCTTTATAAATAAATGTGATTGATTGAACAGACCTCTGGTTCTGTCAGACTGGGTTCTAGTTCCTCCTGGGACTGACCTATGGTTCCGTCAGACTGGGTTCTAGTTCCTCCTGGGACAGACCTCTGGTTCTGTCAGACTGGGTTCTAGTTCCTCCTGGGACTGACCTATGGTTCCGTCAGACTGGGTTCTAGTTCCTCCTGGGACAGACCTATGGTTCCGTCAGACTGGGTTCTAGTTCCTCCTGGGACAGACCTATGGTTCCGTCAGACTGGGTTCTAGTTCCTCCTGGGACAGTCCTTTGGCTGGGTAACTCTGTTGAGATGGTCCAGGACTGAGTACCGACGCTGAGAGCCTCCAGTACTGCTGTAGTTTGCCGTTGTGGGACGCAGGTGATCTGACCCAAGAGAGCTGAGCGCCACTGACTGACTGGTTGGTTTACTGACTGACTGACTGGTTGCATGGCTGGTTGTCTGACTGGTTGCATGTCTGACTGGTTGCATGGCTGGTTGTCTGACTGGTTGCATGGCTGGTTGTCTGACTGGTTGCATGACTGGACAGCCTGTCTGTTCCTCTCCTCCTCAGCAGCAGCAGCCTCTCCAGCTGTTCCTGACGAATCACCTGCTCTCCTCTGCCGCCCCTCCTCTGCTCTCCTCCGCCCCCCGCCGCTCTCCTCTGCCCCCCCTCCTCTGCTCTCCTCCGCACAACGCCACCGCTTCCCTCTGTCCCTCTGACCCCCCCCGCCCTCCTCCACCACCCTCCTCTGCCCCCCACCCCCCCACAGTAATTATGGAGGTGAGAGGAGCGCCAAGAGGAGAAGGGGGGATGGAGGTGAGAGGAGCACCCAGAGGAGAAGGGGGGATGGAGGTGACAAGAGCACCAAGAGGAGACGGGGGGAGAGAGGAAAGAGATACAAAGTTGAACTAGAAACAGAAAAATGTGGAGAGTCATTTGAAAAAGTTAGAGAGAAGTAAAAGAGAAAAAGGGTCTGAGAGAGAAAAAAGAGAGATGTAGAATGAGAGGAAGAGAATAATTTCAACTGTATATTGCATGGATCTCCTCTTCATTGGTGATAGGTCAGAATGTCTTATTTAGCTGCAATGATGGAAAACCACAGTGCCAAAGAAATACAATTCCTAGAAGAGTTATCAAGTCAGTGGTTGGGTGTTATATATTTCTATGCAAAAAGCCCCATCAGCAGAGAGCTTTAAATCCATATAAATAAAACAATTGCTGCCTCTTTGTCTAAAGTCTCAGAAGATGTTATCCCATGCTAGTAAATCTATGTTGATGGTAGAAACACTGACTGGGGGAATAAAAAAGCAACTTTCCTAAAGGTAATCTGGAGTTAAACACAGCTGTCAGATAGTATGGTACAGTGAGTACAGATGAAAGACTGGACCTGTGTCTCCTTCCTGTCTTCCAGCTGTGGATTGAGTTTCTCATTTCTTGGAGCTTTTCCCTCTGCAGAGTTACGCAGTAGTTGGACTTTGTCTACCCAACGAAATGACAGCTCTCATGTTCGATGATTACCTAATGAACTAGCTGCTGGCGCTGACTGTTGATTGTGGTCCAGTTCAGTCCTCTCTGGCTGATCGCTCTTCTGGGCCGGCAGCTCCTCTCTAAGTCCTGCCAGTTAACTGCCATTCCGCGCCTCCTCTCTAAGCCCTGCCAGTTAACTGCCATCCCGCGCCTCCTCTCTAGGTCCTACCAGTTAACTGCCATCCAGCGCCTCCGCTCTAGGTCCTACCAGTTAACTGCCATCCTGCACCTCCTCTCTTGTCGTCTCCTCTGAATTTTAACGTGGTCATTGTCACTAAAGCAAACCGGTGTTGTGGACTGTTCTGCTTCTCGACTGTGTGAGGGCAGGTCACTGGTTCAGGTCTGTGGTGTTCAGGTCTGTGGTTCAAGTCTGTGGTTCAGGTCTTTGGTGTTGCTGTCTGTGGTTCAGGTCTGTGGTGTTGGTGTCTGTGGTTCCGGTCTGTGGTTCAGGTCTGTGGTGTTAGTGTCTGTGGTTCAGGTCAGTGGTGTTGGTGTCTGTGGTTCAGGTGTTGTTGTCCGTGGTTCAGGTCAGTGGTGTTTGTGTCCATGGTTCAGGTCTGTGGTTCAGGTCTGGTGTTCAGGTCAGTGGTGTTGGTGTCCGTGGTTCAGGTCTGTGGTTCAGGTCTGTGGTTCAGGGCTGTGGTTCAAGTCAGTGGTGTTGGTGTCCATGGTTCAGGTCAGTGGTGTTGGTGTCTGTGGTGTTGAGGTCTGTGGTTCAGGTCTGTGGTGTTGAGGTCTGTGGTTCAGGTCTGTGGTTTTGGGTCCTGCTGTTGACGGACGTTTTGATCTTCATGTCTATTTATTTTCATTTCTTAAACTTTACATTTTTATTAGATTCAAAGGGGCTTTGTTTGCCAAGTAGTGTTAGGTCAACTTCACACACACACCTATCAGTTTTAAACTGATAAATCTCTAATTGTCTCTCTAAAGTCAAGTCAAATATTATCAGTTGGTAGACCTTTTCACTTGTAACGCCAGAGTTGTGGGTTAGATTCCCACAGGGATCCTGTATACAACAAGTATTAACATATATGTCTATGGAAAAGAGCTGAATGACCAATGGGATTGGAGTACCGTGATGGTGATGAATGACAGACCAGAGACGTGAAGGGTGACTGGATGCTTGTCCCTGTTTGGTCTTTTATGTGTATTTGTATGATTTTTTTGTCAACGAGTGACAAAGACACAGAGACAGATACACGGAGAGAGACAGACATGTAGACAGACAGACACAGAGAGAGACAGACAGAAACGGAGACGGACAGTCACAGAGACAGACAGGCACAGAGAGAGACAGACAGGCACAGAGAGAGACAGACTGGCACAGAGAGAGACAGACAGGCACAGAGAGAGAGACAGACAGGCACAGAGAGAGAGACAGACAGGCACAGAGAGAGGACACTACAGGTCAGATGACAGGCGGCACATCACACCAAAGTAGCTGTGAGCTCTGATGATTGGCTGAGGTCATTATGACCTGTGACCTACCATGTCCTCCTATATCATCGTCTCTAGCTTGCCCACGCCATCAAACACGCACACACCTACCCAAATAAACAGCCAGAACAGAGCCAACACTCCGCCTGACCATGACCTATGACCTTACACGTTCCATAATCCACTTTCTCTTTGGTGGTGTCCCCAGTTGTCACCCTGTTCACCCTTGTTTTACCTTATTGTTGACAGTCCCATAGGGGGACGTTCCCCTGGCTGGAGGAGCTCACGGGTGAGATGGCTCGGGGAGGCTAATGGCTACGGCATGGTTGGTGACGGGGGTGTGGGAGGGGGGGAGACGTCTGAAGGGGGAGGCTGAGGGAGGATAGAATCTGAGGCATTTTTGAAGGGGGGGGTTGAAGGGGGGTGGGCCTGGATGCAGCTGCTGGTCTCTCTCCACATCATGCCAAGAAAGCCTCTCCGATCTGTCTCTCTCCCTTTGTCTCTCTGTGTCTGTCTGTCTTTCGCTGTGTCTGTCTGTCTCTTTCTGTGTCTGTCTCTCTCTTTCTGTGTCTGTCTCTCTCTTTCTGTGTCTGTCTCTCTCTTTCTGTGTCTGTCTGTCTCTTTCTGTGTCTGTCTCTCTCTGTGTCTGTGTCTCTCTCTGTGTCTATCTGTCTCTCTCTGTGTCTGTCTGTCTCTCAATCTCATCAACCTTCTGACATCCAATGTCACCACCATTTCCCTGTTGAAGACTGCCCAGACCATCCTCAACTTCTAATCTTCCTCCTCCTCACAACGATGAAGCAGTGTGTGCGTCAGAGTCCATCGTCTGACCACGGCATGTTGTTCGGTCGGTTTACTGCCAGGCTTCTATATCAACTGGAAATAGGACAGTCAGCGCCGCTTCATGAAACTAGATTGTTAGAGTGGAAAACATGCACTTATTTGTCCCCTCCCACAACTTTAGAATGACAACAAAGATGATGTTCATCTGTAAGGTCTGTTCAAGGGCAGGATGGTCACTCGACCGGGAACAGGTTGAGTGGGAGGAAGACCTTGTCGTTGTGTGCACTCATGTTCAGTCTCTACTCCTTTGTACTCTCTACACTCTTTGAAATCCTATATTACATTATCCTTGGCCTGATGAAAAGATGCTGCATAGAAATTTGTTTGGCAGTTGTTTTTCGGTGTGAATTGGTGACAACACTGTAATTATACTTTGTGGTGTTGATATCTATAATTTCAATTTTTATACCAATTTGCAATGCCACCGGACAGTTCTCCTATCATTCATCTGCATTGTTCTGTATCTTGGCTTCCGATCTCGACTCTAACCCTCAAACAACAGCCCGTTTATGTTAAACCTTTTTTAAGAGTGTTTTTGTTCCAAATGGAGGTGGCTTCCTCATCAGTTTACATCACAATACCTCAACTGCAATTATACTTCCAACTGCATTCGTCAGCTGGTGAGCTGAGTTGTTCTCGAATCAATAATAGCTCCTACATAAATTCTTCTGTTTTAAGTAATCCTGATTGTGGTAAAATACAAGATTTCTGTCTTTTTTTTGTCTCCTGAGCATAATTGGGTGCTTTGTTCATTGTTCATTTGTTTAGGTTTAGTGCTAAATGTGCTTGATGCCTTGTGAATGTCTCCAGCTGCCATTGTCCAGTGTTGTTGTAACGAAACCCTAAATCCTCACAACAAGGAGATTGAGGTTCAGAAATCAAACAAATAAAATTGTAAGAATTTTTCAATCCAGTAGCGGTGTGTAGATCCAAAAGAGGATGACAAAAAAAACACAGAACAAACACAGAACAATACAAAAACAGAAACCCACTGGAATATGTCAACCAGGACACAGAGCTCAGTTGACCTATTTCAAGACGTTTTCCAGGTGTTTCTCAGAGCTGTTAGACCGGATAACACTGTGGAATCATTTTGGAATAAAGAGAACGATGTAAACATGAAGCCAAAATGGTGAAACCCCGACCAACGTATGCCATGCCGTAGACCGAGACAGAGACAAGATTTGGGCTTTAATGCCGTTCTTATGCGTCTTTCAGTGGTTGTAGCCATAGGGCTTGGCAGTGCCACCGTTGTCACCGTGCCAACAAAAATCTGCAGTGTCTGCCGCATTTCAGCACCCGACCGGGGTTCGTCTGAAACACAAGAACACGCTCGCAGTGTGCCGAGACACACCGAGCGGCTATGTCATCGAACATAAACACGTTTAAAGGGACACTTTGTCTTAGAAACTGCTTTAAATCTACATATGTGTCTTGATGTGTGAGAGAAATCCAGTGGGTTAAGTGTTTCTTTGTGTGTGTGTATGCCAAGTTAGTGAATGCCACGCCATAGCGAATTGTGCCATGTTTTTCACGCAGATATATGCTACTAGTGAACATTTCGACGTCGGCCGGTTGAAGGCGTCTTGATTTCTCTGATTGTAATATCAGGATCGGGCTACAATGTGTTGGGTGTTTTGTCTTGTTTGTTGTTTTATTGATTCATGCGTGGGGGAGGGGCCTGGGTAATGAAGACTGTTTTGCATCGGGGTGCCTGTCTTGAATGTAATCAAGCGCATTCAAAAGAACTTAACAAGTGCAAAGCTCCTCTGCTCTGCTCCTGTATGACTGCTGGTGAATGTTAATTATCTGGGATTTCATCCTGGCTATCGCCTATCAGTTGCTTTGATGGAGTCTCCCGTAACGCCGCGCAGCCTCCGATCGCAGGTCTATTGATCGCACTGTTCATACGGGCTGATTGTGTTATCTCTCGATTGTCACTCTTGTTAGGTATGTTTGTCTTCTGATGTATTCGTGCACTTCCGTGCCAATGAATCAGCAGCGTCTGATGGGTGTTTTCTGATGGCCGCCCATCGACGAAATGTGTCAAATTAATTTTGCACACAAAATGTGACGCTTTCTAACGGATAGACAGTGTTGTTGTTTTATGCGCTGTGCCTTTATATTTTTGTTGATTTCAGCGTTTGTTTAGGAGCCAGCTCCCCATGGCTTCTCTGCCTTCTTTCAGTATCTTTTAGACTTCAGCTTCAGCCCAAATGGCCCCCTATCCCCTTTGTAGTTCCCGGCGTTTGACCATGGGGCTCTGATAGGAAGGAGTGCGCTACATAGGGAGTAGGGCGCCATTTGGGATGAGTCCTTTGTTGGAGTTCTGGAAGGATGCCCATTGATGTCATGGAAACAGTTGAATTGCTGAGAATGATTCATGTCTGTTCCCTTCTTTCGCCTGTCCTCCCCCACATGGAACAGGAATAGATGGTTTAACCCTCGCCCCTCCGACCCTTCAGTCCACCTCAAAAGGGAATAGATGGTTTAACCCTCGCCCCTCCGACCCTTCAGTCCACCTCAACAGGAATAGATGGTTTAACCCTCGCCCCTCCGAACCTTCAGTCCACCTCAAAAGGGAATAGATGGTTTAACCCTCGCCCCTCCGACCCTTCAGTCCACCTCAACAGGAATAGATGGTTTAACCCTCGCCCCTCTGACCCTTCAGTCCACATTAAACCCTCTCTCTACATCACCCTTCAGATCCTCACCCCCTACGACTTCCGACCCTCTCTCTATGTCACCCTGTCTCTCCCTCCACCTCACCCCTTCCAAACCCTCTCTCTATGTCACCCCTCTGTCCCTCCTGCACCTCAGTCCTCCCGTTTCCTTTAATTTCACCTGTTTTGCTGTTGTTTTTGTATAACCTAGGAATGCATAGGCCAAGAGATACCAGATGTAAAAATGAAAATACAAAAATACGTAAATACATTTTTTAATCCAGAGTCCGTTTGGGAAATTTGGCTGGACAGTGCAGTCATGTCTTTTCAGTCAAGAACTCTCTTAGAATCTTATTTAATCCAAACAAGTAACCCTGTTTCTGTGAGACTTTGACATGTAAAAAAAAAAAAAAAAAAAATGCATCGAACAAAACTCCAACTTAATATCGATACAGCCATGTGCAGAAACCGTGTTCTGCAAACCTGGTTATGGCTTTGTTTGCAAAAAGCCATTGGTGTATAATTTAATTACAGCAAGACAATAGTTTTCCTCATTATTTGTCTACGCACTTCAGATAAAAAAAAATGGAATGGGACAAACAGTTCTGTACCCCAACCTTTTTACAACTAACCTTGTCCAATCAAAGCTATGTATTCATCATTTTTCATACCATTTTCATACCATATTTTCAGTATTTTTTATACAACATTTTCACTCAGTTGTAGATGTTATTTTAACCCCTCTTGATTTTGGATCTTTACTATAAGTCGCCGGTTTTTGTTTCCATATTAACCAAAAAAATCTAAAAATATGAGTGTCTTAAAATAAGTTTAAACTTGATAAAGTTTAAAGTGACATGCATTTACATGCATTATAGCAAATAACAGATTAAAGATCCATTTATTATCTGGCTGGTGTCATCCTTTTAAACCCACATCCGGCACTGCAGTCAGACCTTCTGAAATCCACTTTTTTATTCTTCTGAAAGCCTTGACAAGAACCTCAGAGCGGCATCATTGTTATTTTTTAATTAGCCAGCACTTAAGATGTCTGACGCTCCCACCCACGTGTCCTTTGCTTATGTATTTTATATCAAGCAATGTATGCTAACGTCTTTATTGCTGGTTGGTCGTTTATTTTTATGTTCCCTTTGAATTTGTCTGTGACCCTGTTTGTTTTTTTTCCAGCTGTTGTAGGCTGAGATAACTAAGAGCATGTGAAGGGCTGTGTTTGTAATGCAGCCTAGTCTATTTAGTAGGTACATACACTTATCGTCACAAAGGGACGACCGTTGTTTTTTAACGGGGACATACTGTGTGATGCTGAATCTCAGAAATACAGCCCTTTAAAGTATCTTCCAAAAAGATTAATTACATCCCCATATGTAGTAAATGAAATGTGTAAATGTGGTTGATAAATGCATTGGTTAATTATTTAACACACCTGTAGTTGTCAATTAGTAATTACTTATAAGATTCATTTCAACTGTGTTTATATATCCGAACCACCGCCATTCTGCGAGAGTGAAGCCAAATGTTTGCATTGTGATTTCTCCAATAAATCCCCACTTTCCTTGAGCCTTGCTCTTCCCTCATCTTCTTATGTGAAAGTTGATTTTACAGGGGCTGGTGTGACAAGATGGTGGCTTTGAGTGCCTTAGTATGGAGGGCAGGATTTTTCTGGGATTTTGGCTGTGAAGCATTCTCAGTCTTACCCGAGTAACCCAAGGCAACCGTGGATTGTCATCCTAACCCAGTTCAACCCAAAGGCACCGAGCAAACAGAGACACACAATCCTCCCTCCTTCCGACTCCCGGCCCGAGAGGGGGACAGACAGATCAAATAGGCCTGTGTAACTGGATTATGGAGCACTGAACAGGAGCAAGGAAGTCCTTGTACTGAACAGGAAACCTTCAGTATTTGTTTTCTTGTCTGAGGAATAAAAAAAACATTAGCGTACATTTTCTGAAGGAATTGCCCCTGTCAACAGACATGATTTCCAAATGATTGTTCATTATGGGATGCCTCATAGCATCTTGAAGAGGTCTTCCTTTCACTCTGTGTGCTTAATATCAACGTCATTGTATGTGGTGAAGACTTTGTTTTTTTAAAATAGTATTGTAAGACGTGACACTTTTTACTTCAAAGTAAACAGATATTTTTCTGAACCTGAAATGACACTGAGGTAAATTGTCATTTTCTGTCTTTATATGATGTAGATTATTGTTTGAATGTTGGGGAGTTTAGGCGTGTGAGATACCATGGGTTTAATACACTCTCCGCTCTGCTCCTAAAGCCGGCTGGAGCCTCCTCTGGGCATGTCTCTTGGGGGGGGTAACTAGCGGCAGCACCGCGCCCCTGCCCTTCGACTGGCACGCTGACACACGGTAGTTCTGCCACATCTGACGGCAGTGTCTTGGCACACTTCGGCGCGGAAGCAGACAGAGGAAACCTCTGTTCTGGCGCTGCCGTGTAGGAATATTCTCTCACCGCGCGCGTCTTGTTTGCCGTGTGAATCAAAATGATTCCCTGTAGATTGTTTAATATAAAACAAAATTTAAATTCAGGATTTAAAATTACAGTAATAATAATATGAAAAGTATGTATTGCTGTAGTCATTCAGTGGGGAAAACTGCATTTGTTAGATCCTTCATTTATATTTTGTTTTATGTTGCAGTCTTCCCGGGAATCTTTTTGTTTCACACACTGAAATTGGTACTAATATTCAGGACTACATGTTTTTTGTAATAATTGAATAAAATGTGTTTTGTTGAAGAAAAATGTTTTGACAACATAATACATTTTAAAATGATGATTTCAGAAAATAGTGGGAAGCAACAATTTTCAGAACATGATAATGAGGAGGTGCAGCAAGATCACAAGTTTAAATTAAAACAACAACAGCATTTTATCTAATTGCTCAGCTGTAAAGACAACAGAAAAATATAAATGAAGTGAAAAAAAGAGGATGGGGAAAGTATTTTCTTTTATTGACTTACTCAGTTCCAGGGAGCTGCAGTTTTTACCCCCAACATGTTTTTGCAAATATATATTTATCTCAGGGAAATGGAAAGGTAACATTTTTATTTTGTTGCTTACTCCTGAAGGGCTCAACAGCCC
The DNA here is from genome assembly GCA_016801175.1 of Esox masquinongy. NCBI lineage: Eukaryota > Metazoa > Chordata > Actinopteri > Esociformes > Esocidae > Esox > Esox masquinongy. The sequence goes on from JACXGI010003821.1 coordinate 20,528, forward strand.
AATATGAAAACACACCTTGGGTCACTACATCTCCCAATTCCAGCTATAGAACACCACTTGACCCGAGCCATAAAGGAAAATAAACACTGGTAGCTTAATAAATATACAGTTAACATTGTCTTGACCGAATCGTCCTGAAAGTTACTTCGGATAACAGCGCCTACATTCCAATGGGCATATACATTAAAAAACATAGGATTTGTGCGTTACGGCGCGGGATGTTAATTAGCCGGCAGCATGTTGTAAATTCAGTATACGGAGTGGCTTTTGTCTGGTGAGTTCCAGGAAGGGAGACGTACACATCGTTCTGTATTCATTTATAATGTACAAGGGCCCTCTCCGGTATCAATCCTTCTAATGGGTGTTCCTGAGCGTCATGTTTTTAATGCAACACTACTTGGCCCTGGCTGCAGTCTTTCTGTAGCACTATTCTGTGTGTGTGTGTGTGTGTGTGGGTGTGTCAGTCCATCCAAACAGCCAACCCCGGTATTGGAGGTAACGTCCAGTACCTCCCAGTTTAGTGGATTATCTGGGATTTGGTGTTCCTGGGAGATGTGGCGGCCTAGCCGGCTACAACGCCAGCTGAAAGACCTCGGCAAGAAGTCAAAACCACTGAGCTTTTTTTTTGTTTCTTTTTCACGTTGTTCTCACCGGGAGTAACGAGATGACGCGGCTGTTTTCTCAGATTGTCAAAGTGGTTTTACTCTTTCAGACTCTCAATAAAATAATAAAATCCTGAAAAATCTCGCTGAAGTTAGGAAAAGGGGAAAGCTCTGTTTCACTGAAAATCAGATCCAGTTTTAGTTATTATGCAGTATTGTAGAATAGATTCTAAAACATGATTAAAACACCGGGCTGACACTGAATTGTGTGTCACTGTGCAGGATGCGTATATAACACAAGGCTCTGATCTCTTCACTGACCTTATCCTGTTTTGTGGTGTTCTCTGTTGTAATACCAATCCTTAAATCCTTAGGTAGTCTTACAACTAAATTAAAATACCAGGGATTTTTGCTTGTGTTCAGCGGGCTCTTGGATGCTTGGAGATCCTGGGGTCAAAAAGGTCAACGGTTCAGTATTATATAAACCCTATTTGGTCCACACTGTGTGGTGAGCTTCTCTGCTATAAGATTGAGAACTGAAGACCTGTCTAAACATTGGCAGAATATTTCGTACTATTGATCTGAAACGCGTGATACGGAACATGGACAACATTATTCTTTCAGGTTTTATTTAAGAAGTCAAATGAGATTTTATTGTTGTCAGTATGTTGAAAAGGATGATAATAACCAAATCGTAAACAGTTTTAAAAAGGTCTATTTCTGAAAACAGATATTTTATTACGTTTGCCTGAGAGGTATTCCAGAGGAAGTTGGAATGCAAGAGAACGTTTTTGGAAGGTTGTGGGTGTGTCCTGTGTGTCGTGTGCATGCATTAGTGTGAATGG
>JACXGI010003821.1:22074-37071 GCA_016801175.1 Esox masquinongy
GTGTGTGTGTGTGTGTGTGTGTGTGTGTGTGTGTGTGTGTGTGTGTGTGTGTGTGTGTTCAGCTTCTGCGTGTGCGTGCCGTGTTCCAGCGTGTTTGTCTTTGTGCGTGCGCCAACATAGCAGGCTGCTATCTGAGGCTTTACTGAGCTCAACTGATGACGGTCAGAGAAGCTGGGAGCTTAAATCCAGTCACCCCAGGCTGACTGTACGGACTACCTCTACCGGTGTTGAGGAGCTGTGTTGAGAGCTGGACCGTGTTGTGGCAGTTTTTGGTTTATGGTTAAGGTTACATTTAGGGTTAAGGTTAGGTTTAGGATTAACGTTAGGTTTAGGGTTAAGGTTAGTTTCAGGGTTAGGCTACAGGTTAGGGTAGTGGTTTGCCTTAGGGAAAATTATGTAGAATTGCAGGTCCCGACAAGGACTGTAAGACCAAATATGGACTGAAATCCTAAGTCATGTCACCCTATGAACGTCATAAGTCATGTCACCCTGTCCCTTATAGTAAAACATGGACTGTTTGCCCTTATTGGGACATTTAACTGGCCCTGAAGAGGAACCAGTCATTTCCCGCTTAGGGGTTAGGCTTAGGGTGAATTTGGGTCACTTTTAGGTTCAGGCACTACCAGGTTAGGTTTTAGGGCTTGGGTTAAGTTCAGGGAAAATTGTTAGGGGTTAGACTGGGGTTCAGGAACTTGTATTTTTGGGTCAGGCTTTTCTATGTTCACCATTGTTTTAGTTCCTGTCGGTAAATAGTAGTTTATCCCACTACTTGATCTCGTTGCGTGGTGTTGTTTACATTACATGTCCTCCTTTATGTATTTCAGACAGATCTGTTTGCATTCTGATGTTCCCACCACTTCTGTCGCTGTCCGTCCTCTGCTCTCGTTGAATTGGGGGAATTTGCACAGAGACGTAAAACGTTTTGTGGATACTGTGACAGAATGAAAGAGTGTTATGTAGAACCCAGATCTCATAGCACAAAGTACTTCTGTCTGACTGCTTGTGTGCGGATCTCTGTCAAAGCAGATGTTTGTCTGGTACTATCCTGCGTGCCGCCCTGGGAATTAATGTAAAATGAACGTTACTGAGTATTTGTTCCATATAGTGACGAGGCAAAGCTACGGAGTCTCAGCAGTAAGCTGAGTTATCCTGTTGGATCAGGTTTAGCCTGCTTTCATTGTCTGTTGTGAATGTGTTTTTTGTTGTTCTGTTGGCCCATTAGCCTCCAGCATAGCCATGCATTGTTTCATAGGCTTGAAGCCCACAATTGTATCCCTAAGAAGCTAAATGTTGCAAAAATGCGCCAAATTTCTCTAAATGCCGAGTCATTTGTCTTGTAGGTTTGTAACAGACCTTGAATTTGACTTTTTTCCTGACATTTTGTTGGGGAAAATAGTGTCTTTTAACATTTCTCTTTGTCATTCTTTCCCTCAGGTAAAACGGACAGAGGATCCTATTCGTATGGAAGAGACTCCAATCTGCACGGGTGTCATCAGGTATATAATACATTTAATAAGGTCACATTTCATGATTATCACTACATTACCAGGGTAATGTATTTGATGGTTAAATATGTTTATGTCCCAAAAGGTAAATTCTGTGTTTATATTGAAAACTATTTTGGTGACATTTTCCTGGAGTTCTGAATGAGATTTAGGTCGTTGGCTGAAGGCTGGATTGTTGTGGACACCTTCCCTGTACTGCTTCCTGTCATGAGTAGAATGGTGATAGAACTTGGCCTGTGGTTGGCATGGTGATAGAACTTGGCCTGTGGTTGGCATGGTGATAGAACTTGGCCTGTGGTTGGCATGGTGATAAGGCTTGGCCTTCTTTCTCAACAAATCTGTCTCTAGAATATTACAGTAGTAAATATTGAAACCATATTTCTGTACATTACAGTACTGTAGTAAATATCAACCCCTTACTACTGTAATTGATGTGGTTTTATTATTACTATCTAAATAATAAAACCATACTACTGTAGTAAATATTGAAATCATAGTATTGTAAGAAATATTAAGCCATAGTACTGTACTAAATATTAAACCCATAGTACTGTACAATACATTAAGCTTGTAGTATTTTACTAAGTATTAAATCCATAGTACTCTACATTAAATTAAACTCATAGTTCTGTACTATATATTAAAGCCATAGTACTGTACAATAAATTAAATTCATAATACTTTACTAAATATTAAAACCATATTGCTGTACAATATATTTAACCTATAGAACTGTATAAACATTAAACAATTGTACTGTACAATAAGTTAAACCTGTAGTATTGTTGTTCTTAATATTAAACCTTCAGTACTATAACTCTAAATAATAAACCTAAAATATTGTAACTGAATAATAGACCTAAAGTTTTTTATGTCTAAATATTAAATTCTCTGTATCACTAGCTCACAGTCTGACCTAGGCCGAGAGACAGAGAGAGTGTGTGTTTGTGTTTGTGTGTGTTGGTCCGTGTTCGTGCGCTGACATGTGCATACCAAATGTACCAGTTGCATTGGTGTTGCGTTCATTCATTGTAGGTAAAAATAAACAGAGCTCTTGAAGAATTGGGTTTTTATTTGTTTTAAAATCCCACATCTTATGAGTTACTGTTTCCTATACTGTCTATAGGTTGGATGACTTAGTGTTTCCTATACTGTCTATAGGTTGGATGACTTAGTGTTTCATATTATATATAGGTTGGATGACTTAGTGTTTCCTATACTGTCTATAGGTTGGATGACTTAGTGTTTCATATTATATATAGGTTGGATGACTTAGTGTTTCCTATACTGTCTATAGGTTGGATGACTTAGTGTTTCATATTATGTATAGGTTGGATGACTTAGTGTTTCATATTATATATAGGTTGGGTGACTTAGTGTTTCATATTATATATAGGTTGGATGACTTAGTGTTTCATATTATATATAGGTTGGATGACTTAGTGTTTCATATTATATATAGGTTGGGTGACTTAGTGTTTCATATTATATATAGGTTGGATGACTTAGTGTTTCATATTATATATAGGTTGGATGACTTAGTGTTTCTTATTATATATAGGTTGGATGACTTAGTATTTCTGTTAATTCTGAATGTCTGACACTCCATCCAGTTATTAAAATAATATACTTTACGTAACCTGAGGAATAAGGTTAGAGGGTTTAGGCTTAACCTTAGGATTAAGGTCAGGGGGTTTAGGCTGAACCATAGGCTTAGGGTCAGAGGGTTTAGGCTTAACCTTAGGGTCAGGGTCATGATTAGCCCAAACTTTAGGTCATGGTTAGGCTTAGATTGTCAGAAACGATTTAGCCAATATTCACCTTGGAAGGCACAACAAGGACTCATTCAATCAGACTCCTAACTGTGTGTGTGTGTGTGTGTGTGTGTGTGTGTGTGTGTTGCTACACAGCCTTCTATAGATTTCCACGTTCATTTCAAGCTGTCTCCATAGTGCTTGGTGTTATTTTTTACCTGTTAATGTCTGAGGTTGGTTCTATATTACTTTGCCACTGGTTAATATACCTCTTTGTGTCTCTGACTCACAGAGATACACACAAACACACACACACACACTCACACACACTGATTTATTGTTCCATTTGGTCTTCAATGGTTTCTGGCGGCTAGCCAAGGCCAGTCAACGACCACGAAAAAATGAACAGGCTGTTTAAGCAGAAAACATATATACACATAATACGCACACAAACACACACACACACACACACTGACGCGCACACACAAACACACACACATTGCCAACAAATACAAACGTGCAGTCTGACACCAAAGCATGCCTACATTTCTATCAGGGCTCCTGAAATGTGTTCTGGGCTCAAGCTGAGTTTAGTACCTGTGGCAGAGTCTTCATCCTGACAAGCCCATTCACCAGGCAGCCAAGTGCACTTCATCAGTGGCCTATGTAGGGAGTAGGGTGTCACTGTGGAGGCGCTGTGAGAGGCTGAATTCCGCTGTGAAAGTGTTTGGTGGATGTGAGTTTGTTATGTGAAGTATGTTAGCTGTGTGCCTGGATCGAGGGTCAAATATTTACAGGCAGCACAGCTCTCTGGGTTCAGCCAAGCTCTGTCTGTCTGTCTGTCTATCTGTCTGTGTGTGTGTGTGTGTGTGTGTGTGTGTGTGTGTGTGTGTGTGTGTGTGTGTGTGTGTGTGTGTGTGTGTGTGTAGCAGAGGAAATGATGGTTGCTGCCAGACTGATGTGTTCTCACACTAACACGAATCTTCATCATTTCCTCCGTTCCCTCTTTTTTTCCCTGTCGGCTGGCAGAGACGTCGTCAGGGTTGATAGGCTGGTACTCTCATTAGCGAAGTTCACACAGTAAAAAAGGAATTATAAAAAATAAAGGTTAAGTGCATGGCTTCTTTATCGCTCAGTGTCTCAATTGTGTTTTCTCTGTTTTCTCATCCTTCTCTGGAGTGAGATTCCCTCGGTGGAATTTAAACCAAATCCACATAAATATAAATCATTGTTCACATTTCTTCTACTTTTTTCTTCAGCCACAAGTGACAACCATGTGTTTGTTATTAAGGGTTCCATGAAGGGAATATTGATGGTGAAGTGTGAATTGTGTTGCTATGTCACGTTCCCTTCTGGTATTACTGGAAGCGGATTTTGGGGTCATTTCTGCACCCAATTACAGTTCATCCATTCTTCTGCAGGTGTGTGGACGCACCTTTGTCACTTGATCAGCCAGGTGAATATGCATCTTGTAAAGATAGTTCAGATTTGGGGTGCGCATGGATATCCTTGTAATTTTATCCCTGGAGGTGTTGGATGTCTTATTCCCCATCTTAGAAATGTAGAAAGCACTGAGTGGATTTCTTTTGATTTAAAATGTTTTGGTTTAAAATTTTGGAGACTGAGGCTTCATCCCAAATTGCACCTTACTCCCTAAATAGTACACCGCTTTATTTACCAGAACGCTTTTGTCCATGGTGTAATACAGCGCACTACTGAGGGAATAGGGTGCCATTTATGAGTCAGTCTGCGAGTTAGTTACCACTCTGCCTATCAGTCCTGTCTTACATGGTCTACATTCATGAATCAATTATTTATTTGACTTAGTAGATTCCAACACCTGTTTTGGACATTTTTTACACGGCAGTGTGTTGGATTGGTGTTCATTCATACAACATCGGTACTTGAATATCACCAGCTAGGAATTTTGTTGTGGGAATATTTTTGGAATGTGTCAGTGTGCTGGGGGCCATTGGTGACTGCTACATACACACACACACACACACACACACACACACACACACATGCAGTTCCTGTGAGGGGTTTCTGTCTGGGACCTGCACACCGAAGGGTGTGTGGGTGTGTGTGACGTGTGTCCCTTGTGATTTCTTTCAGCAGGGGTGATAAAGTTTGCGTGGGTAGTTTGGCTGGTCATTTTGGTGGGTGTGTCAGACGGAACAGCCTTCAACTGAGCATTTGGCATGTTTTGCCCTGGGCCGGAGACCACATTTTGCACTGTTGAAGCTTGTTTCCTCAGTCCGACTTTTTTATAATACGGCTGAAAAAAGAAATCATGTTTTGAAGCTAATTTCCTACAACAATTCTGAGAAATGTGACTGGTTTAAAGAGCTCACCGGTACTAGTGATAACACTGCTTCGAGTGTGTGCGCGCGCGCAACAATGCTTATATCAAGTGTGTTCTGGTTAATATAGGCTGTGATTAGGAAGTACAGGTGACTGAGGGAACTGGACATCACTGCTGTCGGTTGACAACAACTAATTTCCAGAACAGAGACTTTTATTTTTCCCAATAACAGACTTAAAGCCATTACACTTTAAGCTATTTTGAATTTTTTTACCTGGTCCTGGAGTTCACAGGGTACTTTGAGGAGATTTACTGCTTTTTAAGTCCATAGAAATGGGCAAAAATTGCTTGAAAATAAAGGGTTTCATGAAAGACAGCTGGAAACACTAGATGTGAGTTGAAAGTTAAAAGGTGAATGCCGATTCCTTTATAGTCTCTCTAAAGAGCTGTTGGATTGGTTGTTCCAGAGGTGAATGGATTGAATCTAATCCTAACTTCTTGTCCTTAACAGTGTCTAACAAGCTAACTTTTCAGCTTTTAAAGCTTCTCTCAGGCTAAAGGTGTACAGGTATTATTTTTTCTTCTGGGACTGGTAACTTTCCATTATTAGCATATTGTCTATAATGAAATGCGTTCGTGAAACAGTGGAATGTTTCTACAGACTTCCTTTCCTACTTTGGTTATTGTTCATGGTTCTATTTTCATCTGCCAGAAGAAGAAAAAAATAAATGTAAGCACTTCTCACCTTCTGTACTTTTGTTGTTTGAATTGTTTTATGAATTAAGTTTTATGTGATTATTCCACTTATTTTGTTTTGATGCTTGACTTCCCAGCGAGCGCCTATCTTCTCACGTTAATTTGTGTTGAAGTGTTAATTGCCCCTTGTTAAAAGCTGAGCATCAAAAAGGCCTGGTAGGTGTGTGAAGGAGGTTGGATTTTGTGATCAGATGACACACACACACGTTGTGAAAGTCAGTATGACATGCCATAATCCTCCACTTCCTGGTTCACCTGCTGTTCATTGAATTAACTCCGACACAGCGTCCTGTTTTACCAATCACAATCTCTGCATCCCAAAGGCCACCCTGCTCCCTTCATAGTGTGCTATATAGGGCACTGAGTAGGGGATAGAGTACCTCTGTATGGAGGTAAAACTAACACATCCCAACAACTCCTTCTCTCCGCTCAGATTCCTTATTTCGCACATTCCCTGGATAAACTGTTAGTTGATAATTAATGTGCTCTTGCTTTCCCAGCCTTAGGAATTAGAATTAGGAAGTGGATTCTTAGAATAGTCTCACTCCCGTATGAGGCGCTTGCCAAGACACAGTATTGTCCAATTCGATGTTCACGTCAAACTGATAACAACCTGAACAATGGTCGTCATGGGGAAAATAACATTTGGGTGTTAAGTCTTTTAAACAAAAATGTTTTTTGTAGGGTTCTTGTGCATGTACGCTCAGAAAGTGGTTTTAATATCCTTTTATTCTCTTTGCACCATACCTATTTTGGATGCAGTGGTTGTTAGCTAGAACTCTCATTGACCAATGCTTTAACAATGTTAGCCAACAGTCGCTTTTACTGGTTGAGGTCTAAGTGATTTTCAGTATATATATGGTATAATATGGTGATTCACCTTACGTTGTCTTGCTCCCTGGTTTGTTGATGGTAACATGATTCTTTTCCTCCTTCCGGGCTCACAAATATTCCCTCTGGTATGATTACATTCCTCAGAAATGCCGATAAATGGGAAATATTTATACATTTATCTTTACATTTTCAGGAGTGCGACTGAACACGTTTAAACATTTGTAATAGCGTTCCAGAATTTGACGGAAAGATGGCTGTGGCCAATTGGATTCCCTGTTGTGGCCAGGTGTGGTGAGGTGAATCCTGACGTTAATGTTTCATCCATCTCTGCCTGGCGCCGGTCAGGTCAGCCTGGTGACAGGAGTGTCAGGGCGTCAACACTTACCTGACAACACGCAGCCCATTACTGCAGAGGATATTTCTGGGGCAGGTCGCTAGGTGACTGTTGGGTCCTGGGGATGAGGAAGGAGTGGGTGATGGGTGGAGTAGGAAAAACACCTCCATCCGCTAAATTCAGAGCATCGTTGTCTCTCCTGTCAGTCCTAAATGTACTGTCCGGCGTAATCAGCAATGACCTCGCTGTGATAGTGAACGTGTGTGTCCGAACTTTTGACTTTCACTGTACTTTAAATGGGAAGATCTCAGTGATTGTCTTGCAGTCATGTGTCTGATAACTGACTAGCACTTATGGTACTCCAGTTAGTCTGGCTGCACTATGCTTTATTTTGTTTTTACATTTTGTTTGTTGGGAAAGTGGAAAGATTTTTTTTGCTAAAAGGGCATTGGGCCTCGTTCCACCCAAGTCTCCAGGGTATATGAGGGTTGGAATCTGCAGTGTCGACCGCTGGAACTCCAGGGACCACCCTGGTCTTTTGAACTTTTAAAAACAAGTCAAAAGTGGTTTGCATAATAAGCCCCCATTTAATGTCAAAGGAGGCTTATTTAGTCCGACCCAATTTTGATGAAAAAATTCTGTTTTTTTTTTGAGCAAATTTACCAAATGCTGAATGAAAATTAGCAAGCCTACTGACTAGTATATTAACTATTATCGAAAACTAACTAGGAGCTAGTGCTAATTAGTATCTAATACTTATGGATGTTATCAGTGTCCAATCACACAGTCAATAATGAATACCAAACAAGCTAGCTATTAGCTACGGCTAGCTAGAACTGGTTTGCTATGGTGACCTGCCATTGTCGTATCTAGCTACGGTAATCATATGAAAATTCAGTGATTGTCAAAATGTAGTTGTTAGTTTTAGATGAATTAGCAGGTTCTTGATTTTTAGAGATGAGTTCCACAATGTGGTGAATAGAGAACCATATGTTACCAACGGACCTGAGACAGTTGATTTCTAGAACTGTATTAGTGGAGCACCCAACAGTGGATCTCTATTATCAGTAGATCTCTGGTATCAGTGGGTCTTTAGTTCCAGTGGATCAGTGGGTCTCTGGGATCAATTCCCTTCTTTCACCCTTCTTTCACACTTCTTTCATCCTTCAACGTTCTCAGAGATTTTCCTTGATAGACGTTGGAAATCCAAAGATGTGTTCTATTGTGTGTCCGTGTGTGTGGAAGCGGAGAGTAGCTCAACTCGTCTCATATTATTGTCAGTATTATTCTGCCTGTTTATTTCTGTAATATGTATGTGTGTTATGTGTGTATGTGAGTGTTTACAGTGTGCATTCGTGCTATCCATTTGTGTGTGTGTGTCGGTTTGTGTGTGTGTGTGGAATGATGTTGATTGTCAACAGCTGCTTTCCAGTCTCTTCAGATCTTCTGCAGCCCCTCCCAGGAGATGATCTGGCCTAATTTAGACACATCGGATCTGCCGGCATAAATATACACATTCTCTTACTTTGTTATGGATCACAATACTTGCTTAAAACTGTGTTAAATAGTTTGTCATTTCCTCCAGGGTCTTTGTAGAATTATGAAGGTAAACGATCTCTTTAACTTCTATCATGAATGTGGCTGTTTGCAACCTTTTAAGTTTAATGTTGTGGGCTTTTTGCAACTCTTCCAGAACTACCTGTAACCCTGTAACTCTTCCAGAACCCTGTAACCCTGTAACCCAGTAACCCTTTTTATTTTTCTACATAATTACAACATCTTAGAGAAGACGGGAATAAATATTCCTGGTCATGTACTTGCTTGGGTGTGTTCAGACATATTGTTTCTGATAGGTATAAACCCCTTATATCTCCTACACAGACCGGTATTAACCCCTTATATCTCCTACACAGACCGGTTTTAGGATACGGATAGAAAAGTCAATATTTTAATGTTACTAACATACAATTAAGAAACCTCTTAATTTGGTATAATATGTTCAGAGTTCAGACTACTGTAAGTGACTGGATGACTGACTTGCTGGCTGGTTGACTCACTGATTGGCTGACTGACAGGGTGGATGACTGACTGACTGGCTGGCTGGCTGACTGACAGGGTGGATGACTGACTGACTGGCTGGCTGGCTGACTGACAGGGTGGATGACTGACTTTCTGTCTTTCTCACCGACTGGCTGACTGATTGGCTGACTGACAAGCTTCGTGACTGATTGTTTGACTGACAGGTTTCCTGACTGACTGGCTGGCAGACAGGTTTCCTGACTGACTGACTGACTGGTGTTAACCCACTCCCCTTCAGATGTGTCTGCATCAAACAGTAGAATGGAGGAACATCTGGCGCTGAATGGGGAGCAGAGAGGAACTGTCAGGAGGAGCTGGGTGGCTGTCACCCCTGTGCTGTGTGTGTGTGTGTGTGTGTGTGTGTGTGCGCACGTGTGTGCGCGTGTGTGTGTGTGGATTTATGTGTGTGCGGGTGTTGGTGTGTGTGTGTCTGTACATGTGGCGCATTCTGCTCTCCTGTGTTAAAGGGGTAAACTATTCCTGATGCACTACCATGCGCTTGAGAGGAGTGAGGGTGGGTGTGTTTTAGGGGTGGGTGGGTGTTTTATTGTTAACACGGCCTGATTAGTTTTGTATAAACACACCTTAGATCCATTTCCTCTTTCTACATTTGTATGCAGAGCAGTTAGTCCCAGACGGGGTTCTTTCACTTGTTTGCATCCAGGTATGGATCTTTGGTGGCTTCAGAAAGTATTCAGGGGCCCTTCATTTTCTCCACATCCTGTTGTGTTATAGACTTAGAAATAATCAAATTACATCCTTAAATATAGGAGACTGATGCCAAGGTTTCTTCCTGAGGAGGTGGAAACTAACACAAAGGTTACTTCCTGCTTCCTGCTCTTACTCTGGCCAGTGAGAGGACAGTTAGTGTGCTGAGTGGTGGATGAGATGCTGTAGTTTCTCAGACCCTGGTCACCCTAATGAGGCTTCAGTGTTCTCCACATGTGATCTTCGTCCTCAAGCCCTGTAGATATTGGGCTTCAGAGTGGCAGCGCCCGCACTGTTTGTCCTACGCCAGCAACCATATTTCCAGTACAGCTGTCAGTGAGTTGGAAGACACTTGTGAGGGTCCCAACTGTGAGGATCCTAACTGTGAGGATCCCAATTGTGAGGGTCCTAACTTGTGAGGGTCCTAACTTGTGAGGGTCCTAACTGTGAGCGTCCCAACTGTGAGGGTCCTAACTGTGAGGGTCTTAACTTGTGAGGGTCCTAACTGTGAGGGTCCTAACTGGTGAGGGTCCTAACTGTGAGGGTCCTAACTGGTGAGGGTCCTAACTGTGAGGGTCCTAACTTGTGAGGGTCCTAACTGTGAGGGTCCTAACTTGTGAGGGTCCTAACTTGTGAGGGTCCTAACTGGTGAGGGTCCTAACTGTGAGGGTCCTAACTTGTGAGGGTCCTAACTGTGAGGGTCCTAACTTGTGAGGGTCCTAACTGGTGAGGGTCCTAACTGTGAGGGTCCTAACTTGTGAGGGTCCTAACTGTGAGGGTCCTAACTGTGAGGGTCCTAACTGCTCAGCGGTTTCCTCTTAGCGTGTACTACCTGTTTGTCAGTCTGCCTGTCTATGACTGCATACAGATCTCAGTCTTTTCTCTCTCTCGCTCATTTTGTCTTTCTATCCGTTTTTGCCCTCTCCTTGTCTTAGCTCTGCCTGTGCTATTTTAATTGGTTAGGGAAGATGACAGATATTGCGAGGTGTAATGTACTGTCTGATTCTGTTATAAGTGTTCTTAAATTATTGCTATTTATTCCTCAACCCAAGCGTGATGGCTAATTAAGGCAAACCGCTTTGAACTGATCTGGAGGGTGGTGCTGTGTAACAGGAGGGGGGCAGTCACTGAAGAGGGGGCTTCTGTGCACGTGTGAACACTCCTTATGATCAGTGGACCGAGACCACCACTCACTTTTACTGCCACCAAGCCTTCCAGCTACTGTACTATACCACCATCCTATACCAGCTACTGTCCTATACCACCATCCTATACCAGCTACTGTCCTATACCACCATCCTATACCAGCTACTGTCCTATACCACCATCCTATACCAGCTACTGTCCTATACCACCATCCTATACCATCTACTGTCCTATACCACCATCCTATACCATCTACTGTCCTATACCACCATCCTGTACCAGCTACTGTCCTATACCACCATCCTAATACCATCTACTGTCCTATACCACCATCCTATACCAGCTACTGTCCTATACCACCATCCTATACCAGCTACTGTCCTATACCACCATCCTATACCAGCTACTGTCCTATACCACCATCCTATACCACCTACTGTCCTATACCACCATCCTAATACCATCTACTGTCCTATACCACCATCCTATACCAGCTACTGTCCTATACCACCATCCTAATACCATCTACTGTCCTATACCACCATCCTATACCAGCTACTGTCCTATACCACCATCCTATACCAGCATCCTTTGATGGGGTGTGTACAGGCATGTGTGTTGCTGGTCTGTCTCTGTCTGTCTGTTCTTTGTGTGTGTGTGTGTGTGTGTGTGTCTGTCTGTCTGTGTGTGTCTGTGTGTTATGTGTGTGTTTTTGTCAGCTGTAGCCCGTGTGCAGGTGCTTCATGCCTCGCCAGCACTTCCTCATAATTAATGACTCCTTCATGTGTACCCCCGACTCCCCCACCTCACCCTCTCCCCTCTCTCCCCCACCCCACCCTGGCATGACTGGAGAGAACCCTCAGATGTCATCAATTTCCTCCCAACCTCCAGAGGGGTATGCGGGGGAGGAATGGGATGAGAGGGGGGAGATGAATGAAGAGGGGATGAGTCCGGTGTGTGTAGTGGCTTCGGCAGCCAGGCCAAGGTATCTCCACCCCCCCGAGACTCCAGCTGGATGGTCCAAACGTGATCACTGTGGAACAGCTGGATAATATAACACACACTCAGAAACACACACACACATTCACACACACACTCAGACACACACATGCTCATTCTCACACACACACACACACACAGTCACTTACAACACTTTCTGAGACTTGTTTTCCCACCACCGGTTCTAGTGCCAATTGAACCTTTGCTAAGCACCGCCCCAGATATTGATCAACCAATCCCAGCCCTCCGATGTTGTCTGAGGTCACATTGAAGATTGTTTGGTCTCTGCGTGCAGTTTGATGGAATGAGCATTTTACTGTTAGGACAAGTTCTAAGTGGAGGTAGCGGCGTGACTGGGAGTGTATTGTTCCTGTAGACTGCCAGTCATTGTGCTAAAGCTAGTTAGCATTTCCTCCGAAAATGACCTCTGACCTCCTGAATGCGGTGACACGCATGGGTCCACAAGATCCCCCGTCTCTGGGGGAGTTTATAGGCCTGGGCTTATTAATGGTGATGATGATGAAGACCTGCAGGTGCTCCGGGAGTGCTACACAGCCTCTCGACCTCCACGCAGTCACATCTCCTCCCGGGATTACCATCCGGAGAAATATCACTCTGATGTATTTCACTTTTTAGTAGGCATCCATTATTTATTTGGGGTCGCATCAGACTATTTGCACCTGTTTTTGTCTTTTTTTTTATGGTGGTATTTTAAAAAAAAAGTATTTGTCAATTACCTTAATGTCCTCTCCTTGTGGTAATCATCATTTGGCGGCCAAGCAGGCATGGAGTGAAACGTCCCCAACGACGTCCTATATGATACTATATGAGCTCTGGTCAACGGAGCCGTGCTAAATAGGCCGTAGGGTGCCATTTAGGATGTAGTGAAAGTGTTAGAAATTAACCCTTCATAGGGTTGCTCCTCTCCCTTTCTCTCTCCTTCTCTCTCCTTCTCTCTCGCTCCTCTGTTCAGGTGCGAGTCATTTATCTTGGTTAATATCAGCCGCTAGAAGCCAGCTGGGATCAACAGCTCGTCAGCTCTGAGATTGGGCAAAGAGAAGGTTGGGGAGGCGCAGGAGGAGGCGGGGGGGGAGGGGGGCATGAGAATGTTACTGCCACTGAGTTGCCGGGTTACCGGGGCGACACTGGCTTGATAAAATGCGTCGTAGACAATGAGACACTTTTGTTTTAGCCAGCCACAACCCCTCTCACCCCCGTGTCAACCCCACAGCCCCCCATATTCCACCCAAATCGGGTTATAGTCCAGGCAACATGGGGTGGTGGCGCGGTGAGGGGGAGGGTAGTGACTTTATTTACGACAAGAGTCCTTTTGTTTTAGCAGCCTGAGGACCCAGAGTCTGGGTCCGGTTCTAGTCCCACAGTGGGGGTACGCCCAAATGGCACCCTTTTCCCTTAATAGGGAACTACTCTCTACCAGGGCCCTGTTGACTGTGGTGCACTTTGAAGGGAATAGGGTGCCATTCGAGCTATAGACGGGTTAACAGGGACCCAAGAACAGTCCCGTAATTGGCCTATTTAGCCTGTTTAGCATGTGAATGGAGTCTGGTAAAGCATGTCTAAGTCTGTTGTGAGAGGCTCACTGATTGGAATTCAGATCAGGGCAAACACTTTCTCCACTTTATAAACTACACTAATTAGTTCAGTCGCTGGCAAATTTGAACTTCCAAGTCTGTCCGTAAAGTTTCTTGTGCTGGTACAGGCTTTCACAGAAGGCGACGCACCGCTCTCATCGCCAAGCGGGAAAATTGTAGAACGTCTGTAGTTTTTCTTTTCTTTTTCTCGTTTCTCTCTGATAAAAATGTAAAAACCTAAAACATGAACCAGCTTGTTGTTGGTGAATTATTTATCTTGACTGGGTGAAGAGTGTTAGCGGGGCAGAGTTTAACCAGGAGATAGGATGACTGCTTGTGGTAAGTGGACCTCTTTCACAGGTGCCTACTAGTTACTTTGGATCAGGCTGGGAGCTGTCAGGTTAGGTGTCATGATGGGTCTGTTTGACAGACCACTTCCTGGATCTGATATGGATCCGTGTGGTTCTCTGCAGCTGATGTCTTAGTTCCACCTGTTGTTACAAGGAAAGT
Source organism: Esox masquinongy (assembly GCA_016801175.1). Lineage (NCBI taxonomy): Eukaryota > Metazoa > Chordata > Actinopteri > Esociformes > Esocidae > Esox > Esox masquinongy. Next base: position 36,597 of record JACXGI010003821.1, read on the forward strand.
AGAGAAGCTGATTGAAAAATGTACTGTATTTTTGTACAAAGTCCATTTATTAATTAGGATTGTGATTCTGAAGTAAATTTCAAGTAATGTTTATTTTTAGAATTTTGCAAAAAGATAACTTAAAACCCACACTGAGTATTTTAACCATGTCGTTATATTTATTTTAATTATCTTCAAATAGTTTGTCATGTGTAATTATTTTTCTGTTTTAATGTCCTATCCTCATTTTTTCAGCATTGAAACTCGGAACGCCTGTCCTTAATTTAAATGCATAGCGCTGTTCTACCAAATAAAACTTTTTGTATAATTTAGTCATTTAATTAATGCGGTGTTCATGAATTGTGTGGGTATTGTAGTTTTCTGAGCCGCTCCTCTGTCGGAGTACACTGCGAAGGTTCCGTTAATTCACGCTGTGGGCCGGTGTTGTCTGTTCTGTCTGTGGGCCGTGTTGTCTGTTCTGTCTGTGGGCCGTGTT
>JACXGI010003821.1:37171-47171 GCA_016801175.1 Esox masquinongy
GGGCCGTGTTGTCTGTTCTGTCTGCGGGCCGTGTGAGGTGCGTTTTAACGTCTCCGTGTCCTGTTGGTTTCAGCCCAGTCTCCTGGCGGCAGAGATGGGCATGGGCAGTCCCGGCGCGGTGTCGCCCACCAAGCCCGGCTCCCAGTACTACCAGCACTACAGCAACAACCCCCGCCGGAGGCCCCTGCACAACGACAACATGGGTGAGCCGACAGAGCCTCCTCCTTCTCCTCCTCCTCCTCCCTGCCTCTCCGGGTCCGTGCGTGTCCGCGGCGGTCGGGGACATTCGCTGTCTGTGTGCAGCGGCCGACAGGCAGATCTCTGGACTGCAGTGCCCGTAACGCCGCTCTGTCGTGTTTCTGTAGGCGTCTTGCGACTGCAGGAACACGACGGAGCGTCTTAGCAAAGTATCTGAATATTTGAATATTGAAGCCCGTTGATACACAGAGGATTTATTAACGCGCGCTTTTGATTTCAAATAGAAATTGCGGGTTAAACTCTCCTCACTTTTGAATTATTATTGTTGTAGTATTGTGTTTTCCACAATGAAAGAAAGTCTCATTTCTGGCGGTTGAGGGAATGTGATCGCTGAAGGGGTGGGAGGTCTGAAGGGGGAAATACAGATGAAGTGATGGTACATGTCAGGACTTTTGAGGATCGGCATCAGGCCTGTGAAGCCTCCAGGCAAACTGTCCCCCTCATTTCTATTAACGTCTCACCCCCAAAATAGAGAAATAAAATGTCTATTTTTATTAAATGTGTCTATAGTATGTATCCCTCTCTCCTTGACTTAATCCATTAACAGGTGGGCATGTTATCAGGGACAAATTTTTGTTTTTGTTATAAAGCAATTCTATTGCATTATGGTTAAATTGTGTCGTTAGATCGGGTGAAAGGTCTTCCATAGGAACAGGCTTTTCAGGGTGGTGTGTGCGAGCATCGTCTGGTACCAAGACACACACTGATGCGTGCTCTCAGGTTTGTTTGATGTTGAACCCTGAACATTTTCAGGGTTGTCAGAATGTGACACAAACAGTGTGTGTATGTGTCCTTTCTGTGTTCCAGAGGTCCAGACAAAGAAAGTCCGGAAGGTTCCTCCCGGTTTGCCATCCTCAGTAAGTGTTGCTTTAATTTTGATTTTGCTGCTGTTTTGAACTGTGCCTTGTGGTAATCACACTCACAGAGTTTTCCATTTTCCTGGAAGTCTATACTATAACCCCCACCTTACCATAATGATTGGGAACTTTTCTATGTGTTGTATGTATACTACATTAGCCACAAGCTATCATTTAATTGCAGTTCAGAAGTCCCCTGTTTTTGCCTATGTACTTTTTTAAAGGCAAATGGTATTTTGCCAGTCTATAGATAACGGTGGCTTATTGCTGGGCCCTAAAGAGGCCATAGTGGTGGATATTGCTATGGTACACAGCCCCTTAACTGGAAGTGAATGATCCTAAAAGTTATGGCGTGTCATAAGGCCTTTGCTGCCGCCTCTTAGCTTTGTGGGTGACGGAGCGTCTCAGGGGTTCGGTCGCATTGTTCTCCGTTTCCCTCGCTGGAGAAAATTCACCGGAAAAACACTTGAAATGGAGAATAATGCGAGGAGCCAACGTTGCCAGTGTTTTGTTATGCCTGGACAGCTGTTATGAGGGATAGGTATTCCAGTTTGTAGATAAATGTGGAATGTATTATGTAGAACACAGACTTGGCCGTTTGAATGTACTGAAATGTGGAAGTCTTGTCGTGGAATATTCGGACAGGTGTTTCATGTCTCTTGCGGTGGATTTCCTGAGAATACATCTGAGTTGTTCTAAATAATGTTTTGGTTGCAGGAGTTTTTTGGCCTGAGATTGCTTTGACATGTTCATTCATTTGGCATTTCCTAGAGCTGTTAATGTAAATCTCCAACTGTATGTATTCTGTCCATTTCTGCTTTTTCTTTCTGACATTATTTAGTACTTTTGATACGTTTGACTTTTTTCTATTTTTGGGAAGGTTTTTGTTTAGATGTCAAGCATATTCGCCCACTAGAATTTTGTAAATGGCACAGCTGTTTTTCATGCATGTCTTTTTTCAGCAGAGATTGCCAAGAACCTTAGCTATAATCCCACATTTGCCGGAATGGATAAATTATATGATAATGCAATACCATTTATTTTCAACTGGGAACTTTATCCAATCAATAATAGCATGGGATGCTTGCATATTAAATATTAAATCATCGCAAGTTATAAAACTGCGCAGGGCAAATGAAAAGAATGCCCAGAATGTCTTTTTTGTTCCTGTAAAGTTACTGGCAGTATAACATGTGTAAACAAATTATGTTTACTTTTGCTTTTTGTTATTCAATAAATTAATTTAAAGTCTTGTATACTTAACAATTCGATTTTAATAATAATATGTAGATACATACACTGTATAATTTTAAAATATACATTTTTTTAGAATTCAATTTATTTCTTACTTAGGTTCATTTTTATTAATATAATTGACAGGTATTTCTATGTTTAACACATAAAAACACAGTTACATTTTTACTGCACAATATTAGATGGATATTGCTTGCGTGTTTCCCTGATTTCCTTCTAAGAATATTTTCCATCTGTGTACATATATATATAAAAGCTGCGAAAAGCTATAAATATATTAACACAAGGACAATATTTTTGTTTGTTCTTTGTCGCACATATTTTTTATCATTAGCGCAAACGTGGAAAATTGAGTCCATATGCATTCAATATTCTTCCAACCTTTCAGTGTCCTTTGTTACAAAATGACTAAAGAGGTCCTACAGTACAATGTGTTTTCAAAGTTGACTGTGACCTTTTTTCAGTTTGAAAAAAAAAACAGTTAATGTACAGTGATCTCCCCCTGAATGTGCTTGTAGGCCGACCTGCCTTGGATATTCAAATCTTCTCCTCAATGGAATTTTCTTTATTTTCTTAGCATCCCATTAGTTTATTATTTCATGCCAAAGTGTGTTTGTTAGTAAAGTTGATTTACTTAAAAAACAATTATGCTGTCACAAGAGAGAAGCCTTGAAATAATGTGGTAATCAAAAGAAAATGAGTTCACATTAGGGGGCGTGCAGTTTGTGCCCTGAATGTTGTTTTTAATCTGTTATTTTGTTTTGCTTGTCGGTGTTTTGGAGGCCACCATTTGTAAACGGACCTTAGTTGTGGTTTCTGTGTGTTTCAGGCAACATGCAGGTTTTGTGCCAACTCTTGGCACATGCTCATTTCCTGACAAAAATACAGACCGACCTATACAGTTTTTCAATGGTGATAGAAACACATTTACATTTTCAGTTAAAACATTAATTTCAAAAGAAGTTGTAGAATTGAAAAGGTTAAACATCTTTGCGTCGTCACTTGTGAATCTATGACGCGTTGAATATTTTGGTTATTTTTCTATCCTTTGTAGCAATGGATTGATGTCCTTTGGATAAATGCATTAATGAAAAAAGAAATTGCTTTGGTTTATAATCTGTGTCAGACAGTGTAGTGGAGGAACTGCAAGTGGGTAAGGTCATTCATCAGATAACATTTGGTTTGATAGGTTTCCTTTAGTATCCGTCTCACCTCCGGCTTAGATCTCCGCCCAGGTCCTTCAGCCTACTGCTGATTGAGATCCAGTGAGTTCCTATCTGACGTTGTTTAAAGTGGAGAACATTAATTAAATGAACTTGGTTCTCGCAGAATGCTCCGAAGGAATAGAATCCCATGGTAACTAGAGTGATTTGCCGTTCTGTGTGCTTTATTGCCCCCTACAGTCTAGTCTTGACGTTACAGCATCATTTCCCATGTCATCCACTCTGACTGCTATAACTGTGTGCTGTTAAACTGGTCAGTCACAAAGGGCTGGCTCTTTGGAATATTCTCAGATGTCATACGAAAACACACAACTTTTTTTATTCCATTTTTGTTGGTCCTAATCATACATTCCTAATTGTGTGATTAAGATGATTAAATATTTAAATTTTTTATTCTATTAAATTTTACTTTCATTCTAATGCTGGTTTTATAATATATATTATCATAGCAGATTGAGTTTCGTTAACCTATTTTGTTCATTGATTTAGCATCATCAATAGATGTTTTTTTTTGTTTTGTTTTTACCCATTACTCGGTTGCATATATAATGTTGATGGTGAATCAGTGTGGGAATCAGTCCAATCTCCACCATGAAATATATTTCCTGGTCATAAACGTGGGTCTTGTGGACCTGGGTGTTCTACTGGTATTAAACTAGTTTTATGACGTCTAACTATTTAGCAAGAGACATCCTGAGGCTGCTAATGTATTTCCAGGGTGGAGGTGAACAAACGGTCTCAAAACAGCCCAAAACTGACTTTTGCAAACAACTAAGCTCTCTGCGTCGCGATACCAAAATCTAGATGGTCCACATGAAATCGTGTCATTCCATTCCGCAACAAAGTCATACATTTTTATTCAACCAGTCATTTCCGATGGCACATTGTGTTAAGAACTCTCAACAGCCTGAAATGTTTCTGAGTGGAGTAATTTCACTTTTAATGTGGGTGCCCCAGGTTCCGGAGGTGGGCCCAGCTGAGGACGCCGGACCTTTTGTCCCAGACAAATTGTTCTGTTTTTACCATTAGTCTGTCCCGACAGTGTTCATTAATAAACTTGTGTAATAATTCAGGTCCCGTCTGGGCTGAGTGACCGGCATCTTTATGTTTCCTACAGGGTTTGTGTCTTTACAATAGCCATGTTTTTTTTTAGTTTTAATTATGACTAATTGTTAGTTTATGTGTGTTGAGGAAGGCACGTCCTGCGCAGGTGTTTTCTCTGGGATAGTTTACTGTCTTTAACTGTGCTCCTGTGGTTTCTTTAACACTGTTAGCATATGTCGCGCTATGACATTTCCAGACAATGGGAGCTGGAGACCTGAGACCAAAATTCACTGTGCGTGCATGTGTGCGTGTGTGTCTGTGTGTGTGCCTACCCTGCTCCCCAGACAAGCAGTAAACCCAATTGTTTGCTAGTCCAGCTGGTCCGCTAGACACAACCCTAATACAACCATAATACAACCATGGCCCCTGTAATCACACACACACTGCCATAATAAAGTCACATGGTCGAGAGGAAGAGGAGAAGGAAAACAACAGCAAATGAACAGGAACGTTGTTTTAACTTTGTCTGGAAAGGACCTGAAGGGACGAGGAAAGGAACCAGGTTGTTCGCGGGGTTTATGTTGTCAACAGAGATGGAGAACATAGTTGTAGGTGTGGTGTTCAGCTGCGTTTCCGTGGTGAATTACGAGGAGGCAGGGGGAGTGGGGTGACTCTTGGTCACAACCCCAAGGAGAGGAGGGCCCTGCAAAAAGGGTTTTTAAAAAAATAAGAAAATTGAACTATATTTGAGAAGATATTTGCTTGAAATAAGTGAAATATTCTGCCAATGGAACAAGAGAAATTACTTGATATTTCAGGCATATTTTCTAAAACCAAGTGGTATTATCTAGTACAACTTTAACTTGTTAAGAAAGATGTACATTATTTTAAAGAAGGGTTTTTAAACTGAGGACAAGATTAATATACTTGGTAAGACAAGTTTTGCACTGGAGGATAGGAGCGGTGTAAGAGATGGAGGAGATAGGGGAACTGGGGAGAGGAGGGGAGAGGAGTGGAAGGGGAGTAAAGGGGGGATGAGTGGAGGGGAGAGGAGTGGAGGGGATGGGAGAAGAGGGGAGGGCAGAGGAGTGGTGGGGAGAGAATGAGAAAGGGAGGAGAGAGGAGAGGCTGCCTGCTGTCTTTTTGATGCTTCAAGGAGAGGAGTCTTGTAACCCACTGAAGGGTCCATAGAGGCCCAGAGCCTTTATCCTACAGTCCATAGAGGCTCAGAGCCTTTATCCTACGGTCCATAGAGGCCCAGAGCCTTTATCCTACGGTCCATAGAGGCCCAGAGCCTTTATCCTACGGTCCATAGAGGCCCAGAGCCTTTATCCTACGGTCCATAGAGGCCCAGAGCCTTTATCCTACGGTCCATAGAGGCTCAGAGCCTTTATCCTACGGTCCATAGAGGCCCAGAGCCTTTATCCTACGGTCCATAGAGGGCCAGAGCCTTTACCCTACGGTCCATAGAGGTCCAGAGCCTTTATCCTACGGTCCATAGAGGGCCAGAGCCTTTATCCTACGGTCATAGAGGCCCAGAGCCTTTATTCTATGGTCCTTAGAGGCGCAGAGCCTTTATCCCACAGTCCTTAGAGGCCCAAAGCTTTTATCATACGGTCCTTAGAGGCCCAGAGCCTTTATCATACGGTCCTTAGAGGCCCAGAGCCTTTATCATACGGTCCTGCCTGTCTCTCTCTCTCTCTCTGCCTGTCTCTCTCTCTCTCTCTGCATGTCTCTCTCTCTCTCTGTCATCTAGTGGAAGTAGTTACATTATCCACATCCCTCGACTTTATTGTGCCCATTTCAAATGAGATATGTATTTATTCATTCATTTTTCAGTTATTAAACTTACCTGGACTATGTTTAAACCTTTTGAACCTTTCAGTGGTGTTTCGCAAAACTGGTGTGAGATGGTGTGAACAGCACAGGTTGATACACACACACACACACACACACACACACACACAGCTCAGAAGACACTGGTTGCTATGTTGTGTTTATTTTTAACTTACATATCTGATGGAGTAAGGGAAGAGGGGAAACTAAAATGGTGGAGTCACTAAATGTACCGGAAGGGAATGTAGCATTATATGACCTCATGTCCTCCAGCAAAACTATGATGTCATTGTTTTACTCAAGACTACAACGAGAGTAGCAGCTGTGTGTGTGTGTGTGTGTGTGTGTGTGTGTTTTGCCGAATCCCTGTGGAAACAGTACAGAAATATTAATGGCTCACAAAACACTCTGTGTAAAACTACCACAGCACTTGATTATGTCCACGAGACCCTCAAATGTGCTCCCTGTTGAAAGCAGTTTGCTAGTACTCTACTGTATGTGATCAAACATTGATTATTTGAAACAGAAAGGAGATTGTATGTACTCAGTGGGATTTTGTTAACCATAGCAATGGTTCTTCCTGCTGGCGCCAAGTGGAAATCATTCCATCCAAGAGGAGAGATGAGAAGGGAGGAGAGTGTGGCCCACCTAACATCCAAACCTGTCTGTCTAACACCTGTCAACTCCTCTCCTTTACCTTTCTCCCCCTTCTCTTCTCCTCTGTTCTCCCCCTTCTCATGTAATGATCCCTGTTTGTTTGTGTCTACCTTCACTGTCCCTCCCTCCCTCCCTCCCTCTCTCTTCCTCTCCCTCCCTCCCTCTCTCTTCCTCTCCCTCCCTCCCTCTCTCTCCCTCTCTCTCTGTGAGCCTCACCAACATGCCACAGTGTCTGACTGATCGCTCGACGAACGGCCATTTTGTGAGTGTCTGACTCTGCTAATTAAATTAGTCACTAGTTGAGTTGCACATACTGCGGTTGTTTTTTTACAAGGCTGTACAAAGAGAACTTTTGTTTCTGTGAGTTGCTGTCGGCTCTTAACCAGATTCCACTGTCGTCCACAAGCTGCAGATGCTGAAGCTCTCTCTCTCTCGCTCCACATTCCACAACCACATATTTGGCTGCAAAAACAAGAGGAGAAATGCTCTCTCCGCTCTGTGACACGGTGATGAATACCTTGTGTTGCCAGAGAGAATTAATAGAAATGTTTCCATTTTACGTACATGCGCATTATAGAAACGGTTCGTAGCTCTTGCTAATGTGTGAAATATAAGACATTAACGATATTCACATGTATGCATTCCTTCTTGCTTTGAAAAATAAGTCATCCTTGGGCTGTAACAAAAATAAATTAGTTGTTGTTTTCTTATGCATATTTTTAGTTGCACTTTTGTGGTTTCAAACATTCTATTTTTGTAGGGTTTCCCACTGACCAAACCGGATGTCTTTCATGTGAAGCACACTAAGGCCATATTACCACTGATTTACAGTATTTCGTTTTTTTCCATGAATCAAACTAGCTGTTCTAACATGGATGTGGTATATACTCTTTGATATCATATCTACGTGTTTCTCAGTGCAGCTTCATTTAAACTGACTTTCCTTACAAAACAAAATTTAAACAAATGAAATAACACCCACCCACATAATATTGTAGGAGGAAATGCAATGACCCCGTGAAATTTCCCCAGGAGCAGACGGCACACAGTGTTAACCAATAGGGAGCAGACGGCACACAGTGTTAACCAATAGGCTTGTTCTGTAGCTACATAAAGGAAATGGACTCAATTTCCTCTGGAGGATCCAGAGGGTTCTGCTGTGACCCGCCAGGCCTGGACGAGGAGACAGTCTGCGGCTGTTTGAATGTGTCTGTGGGGATCAATCCACCATGCCCGCTGACAACCACCCGTGATGATGTGTTTGGGAAGTACAACCACATGAGTCAAACCCAGCCCAGGACTTCCTATGTCTCTTGGATTATGTTTCTCCGTGGTGGGAGGGTGTCCTCTCTGAACCTGGCTGTAGTCTTCTCAGCAGGTATTCAAACCTTGACCTCACAGGAACTTTTCATATTTTTCCCGCTCCTAGAATGGGAGGCAACACAAAGTCTCATGTTGTTTTGCTCTAAAATCCAATTTTATTTGTTATTCATAATGTCCAGGAAGAGGAGTGGATCTAGCAGCTAGCAAGAGTAAACAGAGCCCCAGGTGTCTCTACATCCAGTACCTCTCAGGGCAGCCGGCAGGGACGTATGAAGCATCTGTGACTCTGGTCTGACTCTGACTCTGGTCTGACTCTGAGACGGCATAGCTGACATTGGCACTGCGCTAGTCCAGTCTGTCTGACATTGGGCCAAAACCGACTGACTTAGTTTCTATGTTTTAGTTGTCATGTGTGCAAATGAAGTTGTAGTTATGTGACCATGAACCTGATTTGTTTCCCCCTGTGCTGTGAAATAGAGGAGTATTCTATTTCCTGTGAGGTGAGGCAGAGAAGTATTCTATTTCTTGTTGGTTAAGGCAGAGCAGTATTCTATTTCCTGTCTGGTGAGGCAGAGCAGTATTCTATTTCCTGTCTGGTGAGGCAGAGCAGAGTATTTGGTTGATAGTTGTACTATAAGGTAGTCAGGCAGTAACACAGAGACAGGCGGACAGACAGACAGACAGGCAGACAGACAGGCAGACCCATTGGCAGGCAGACAGATTGGCAGGCAGAGAGACAGGCAGACAGACAGACAGGCAGGCATGCCTTGACTTTGTGCTTAATTAGCAATGAAAACTTGGGCTTTACTGCAACAAAGCCTAGCATTTAGCTGTGTAGAATGCATCTGATACTGAACACACACACACACACACACACACACACACAGTTCTTTTATGTGCAGACTCAGATGAAGGCACTCTGGCTTCTATTGTTGTTTGAGATCCAATCACTTGTCCGCTCTGAACAACATGACTTAAATTACTGTTCAGAAGCCCAAAACACATAGACACACACACATACACATGCATATTAATGTACAGAATGTGTGTGTATGTGTGTGTGTGTGTACATAAATTCTGTCTAACGCAACAAGTAGTTTAAAGTAAAGAGTAACAACTTGAGGAAGTTTTTACTTTTTCTCCTTCCTTTTATGTTTAAATGTTCTGTTTGTGCCGAAATCACAGAATCACCATAAGGCCTGCTTTGCATTTTTAATTTAGTAACTAACATATGAATACATTTGCATATTAATGAGTTGCAGATTAAATCATGCATACATAATGGCCTCCTTACTGTGGTGACTGTTTGTCAGAGTCTCCCAGCCTGGTCTGATGAATGCTATTTGATGATTACAATTGGACAAACCCCCGTCCATGTCCCTCAGACACATTTCAGCTATAAGGGTGTGTGTGCGTGTGTGTGTGCGTGTGCGTGTGCGTGGCGCGTGCGTGTAAACCGAGGGATTTGGTTTTGAAAACCAAACCGAAGATTTGACATTTAAAATGATAAATAATTTCAAAAGGGAGAACGAAAGAAAGAAGAGGGTT
>JACXGI010003821.1:54671-59281 GCA_016801175.1 Esox masquinongy
AATAAAAATGCATTGAATATGCTTATATTTTATTTATAATGTTCTTATTATTCATTTTTTTAATTCATTTCTACCACACAGTATTTCTCTGTGTGTGTGTGTGTCTGTCTGTCTGTGTGTGTGTGTGTTAACTCATTGTGATGAGGACCAGTTTGTTAAGAGGAAATATAGCTAGTCATTCTTTACCCGGACAAAGCCAGCGGCCCTCTGTCCATCCTGTATACTTCAATTAGAACAGAGGACGTCAGGCAGTTTGAATGGGTGATGGACAGACAGCTGTGTTGTGTGTGAAATCATTCCTCGTTGCTCTTTGAGCCGTGTACAGTGTGAAGTCTTACAGACGACAGAGGGTGAAGCATTGGTCTGCAGGAAATCATTTGGGACTGGCTCGAGTTAAGCCCCGTTTATTGACGCTTTGATGGATATATGTATACATTTACATACAGCTTTTGTATTTTATTCCTTTAATTGTAAATATAATTTAGGCCTTCATGTCGTTGTTTTATATTTATTTGTAAACCAGCACTCTGACACCTTTAATTGTATCTAAAAGCCTCCATCAGGTTGTGTTTCTCAGACACTTAACCAACACTTGGTTTAGAAAAGTGCCAAAACCACTTTTCTTTTTGTTACAGAAAATGAATACATTAAATTTTTGTGCCTAATATTACTATAATTTCTCTTTCAAAATAAGGTGGAAAATGTTTTCTTGGTTCTCTCTAAATTTCACTGAGAAATTAAAGAAAAATTAAATATTACGATTGCCACTAACTCTTTGACAGTTAGTAGCACTCACTGAGGCTCTTCCTATCTTGTGACTGTTGATCATTGACAGTTAGCGTGCTCTGTTCTCCATGTTGAAGTGGAAACCTGGTTGTGTTTGTGTGATCCCCGGGGTGCTCTTTTCACCACAGCGCCGGAGCACCGTTCGTCACTCGTCTGCTCTGGATCAAAGGACTGTTTTAGTTCTCGTTCCCGCTTCGCTATAGCGTCTGTTGGTAGTGTTGCCAAAACGAGGCACATCACACGGTCCGGCTCCGCCGCCATCTTCCCGGGGATGTGTGATGCTGGCCAGTGTAATGGGCCGGGCCGGGCCCGGGCAGGAACGTCCTTCAGAGGCATTCCTGGGATGAATTGGAGCGCCACACAAAGCCGAGGGAACGTGAAGTGGCGCATCCCAATCCGAACCCCTCCCCTTGGTGCCCTAGAACGCCCTGAGCCCTACGGACCCGGTTCGGTGGTGTGCGTCAATGTGGGTCCTGGTGCAGACCGGCCAGTCTGTGCCCGGGCTGATCAACAGTCTGTGCCCGGGCGCTTCACAAGATGGCACGGTAGCGGCCGTCGCCTGGCTGGAGGCTGGCACCTTAGACTCTTGATTAAAACCTGGGAATGAGTGGAAACAAGGGAAGGAGAAGAGTCAGGGAAGGAGAGGAGTCTTTCTGTTTTCTTTCGCTCTCTTGTTAATTTCCTAGGATCTCTGTTTCCTTCTCTGTTGTTTTTCGGGGGTGAACGTCAGGCTCATCCCTTCTCTCTTGGTGGAGGATGACTGCCCGTCAAGGTCTTTCATCCCCCCCTTTTCACTGTGGATGACAGCGTTTAGGTCCCTCATTCCCTGTTCTCTTGACTGGATGACAGTGGCTTTTATGCTTTATTAAACAGGAAATTGATGAAGGACAAAGGGGTTTGCATTGTGAGGCGTTTGAATCCATCCTGCAGCAGTATGTGCACCGGAGGCACTGGCCCAGACCACAAGGATGACAGCAGTAGGGTCCCTCATCCCCTTTCTTGACCGGATGACATCGTGACCCGTCCACTCGAGCCAAAATCTCTCTCTCTCTCTCTTCTCTATCTCTCCCTCTGTTCCCTCTCTCCCTCGCTTCTCTATCTCTCTCTTCTCTCTCTTGCTCTCTCTTCTCTATCTCTCCCTCTGTTCTCTCTCTCCCTCGCTTCTCTATCTCTCTCTTCTCTCTCTTGCTCTCTCTTCTCTATCTCTCCCTCTATCCTCTATCTCTCCCTCTCTTCTCTGTCTCTCCCTCCCTTCTTTGTCCACCTCTCTTCTCTATTTCTCCCTCTCTCGCTCTGTGTCTATATCTCTCCCTCTCTTCTCTATTTCTCCCTCTCTATCTCTCCCTCTGTGTCTATATCTCTCCCTCTCTTCTCTATCTCTCCCTCTGTTTCTATATCTCTCCCTCTCTTCTCTATCTCTCCCTCTGTCTCTCCCTCTCCCTCTCTTATCCCACTCTTCTCTGTCTACATCGGGCCTGGTTCCATACCCCGGTCTGTACACTCATTATGGAAGTGCATAGAGATCTTTTGTCAAGGGAAGATAATCCCATTGAAATAGGTCATCCTTGGCCGTGCTGGTCCGTGTGGGGCTTGGGCTCACCATCTGTGTCCTGAATGGTTATTCCCTGTGTAGTGCACCTCTTTTGCCTGGGTCCCATAGGGCTGTGCTCAATACTAGTGCACTTCCTTGGAAATAGGGTACCATTTGAGACTTGCAATCAGACATGTTGTGTAAGAGACAAATTGTGCAAAACTCTGAGTGAAGTGGCCTTTATTATTTTGACCGTATAATTGTTATTTTACTGTTCTAGCCATGCTACTTTCACAGAGGCTGGCAATCATATCTTGTTTTCACTGAAATCCTTTCTTCTGCTTTTCAAAATTTAACAAGTGTATTTCATGTATTTCTTTTCGGCCTTGCAACTGATACACATATTACATTTTTAAAAATTAGTACAGTATATAGTTAAAATAAACAAATATTACTTTTGACTGAATGAGAATTATTGCATTACTATTTGTTTTGAACTGCTGGTGTGAGCTAGCTAGCTAAGGTCCACTGTAAATAGCAGTTCATGTACACACACATTTTTACTCTCTGAGCACACTGTCCTCTCCTTGGAGGCAGGGATTGGGCTGAAGGTTGAGGGCTTCGTCTTGCTGCGTTGTCGCGTGCTGCAGATCCAGTAGGCCAGAGCCTGGTTCTGCATCTACTGTTGGCTGCAGTGCTGGCTGTTCTGAACAGAAATAGGTCAGATTCTCTTTTAGTCCCAGACACATCACTGGCCCCAGTACTAGCCCAGCTCTAGTCCCAGAAACATCAATGACCCCAGTACTAGCCCAGCTCTAGTCCCAGACACATCACTGACCCCAGTACTATCCCAGCTCTACTCCCAGACACATCACTGGCCCCAGGACTAGCTCAGCTCTAGTCCCAGACACATCACTGGCCCCAGTACTAGCCCAGCTCTAGTCCCAGACACATCACTGACCCTAGTACTAGCCCAGCTCTAGTCCCAGACACATCACTGACCCCAGTACTAGCCCAGCTCTAGTCCCAGACAAATCACTGGTCCCAGTACTAGCCCAACTCTACTCCCAGACATCAGTAGCCCCAGCCCTAGGTAGGTATTAACCCCTGTAGTAGCCAAGGTCTAGACACCAGCCCCAACACCACCCCCAGCTCCCCCCCAAACCCTAATAATGTTGCTATATCTTCATATACTATCAATATACTGGGTGATGAATGCCTTCATGTAGTTCTCCTGCTTTTCAAAGGGGCAGAAATAGCTATGCGGGGGAACTTAAAAGGAGAACGGAAAAAAACGCTGAAGTAATCATGTCTTTGATCTTGTGCGGTTTTATTATTACAATCTGCGCCAAATAATGCCGTCCTGATTCCGGACTTAGTCGTCTGGGGGGGTTAGATCCATATGTTTATCATTAGGGGGAGGGGGGATGTTTCAGATGGAGTCAGGATGCAGACTCTTATCCAGGAGACTGAGATCTTGATTCCAACTAACTTGATAGAAGATCAGTCCGACGTGCTTATGGGATCTTCACAGTGGCAGGACATTGAAGAAGTCGCTGTGCTGTCGGCAGTGTTGCTTGACCGTTTCAGTGTGATTCACCTCTTTTACCAGAACTATAAAGTTACTGTTATGTCGAGAACCAATGAGAGAGAGAAAGAGTCTCTGGGTTTGTGTGAGTGTGGCTCCGCCCACAGTGGGTGACAGTGTGTTTCAGTGCTGCCGTGGAGGGAAGCAGAGGCATTTTGTCTGTCTGTCCTCACCTGTTCTGTCTGTCTGCCTGCCTGCCTGTCTGTCTGTCTGCTTCCATACCCTTGTTTCTGCTGGTGGTTGAACACACAGTGGTGGTGAGGAGGTTGTGTCTTGGTTGAACACACAGTGGTAGTGAGGAGGTTGTATCTTGGTTGAACACACGGTGGTGAGGGGAGGTTGTATTTGGGTTGAACACACAGTGGTGGTGAGGAACTTGTGTCTGGGTTGAACACTGGTGGTGAGGAGGTTGTGTCTGGGTTGAACACAGTGGTGGTGAGGAGGTTGTGTCTGAGTTGAACACACGGTGGTGGTGAGGAAGTTGTGTCTGGGTTGAACACACAGTAGTGGTGAGGGGAGGTTGTGTCTGGGTTGAACATACGATGGTGGTGAGGAAGTTGTGTTTGGGTTGAACACACGATGGTGGTGAGGAGGTTGAACACACAGTGGTAGTGAGGAGGTTGGATCTTGGTTGAACACACAGTGGTGAGAGGAGGTTGTATTTGTGTTGAACACACGGTGGTGGTGAGGGGAGGTTGTGTCTGG
>JACXGI010003822.1:0-16908 GCA_016801175.1 Esox masquinongy
CAATAAAATATTAACCCCCTTACCCCCATAATCGATAAAATATTAACCTTTTACTTCTGGTCACACCACTCAAAGGTCAAAGGTCTAGCCCTAAAGCCATAAATCTGACTTTTTGTTTACACAAAAGTGCAATAAACAATATCCTATACCTCTCTAATGACTATCAATGTATCTCTGATTAAATGTGCTGTCTGTAAAAAGTGTTGTGCCAATACTGTTGTTAACAAGGTGTAACCATCAAGATGTAACCATCAAACCTGTCGAGTTGTGTGCTATAAAGGTGTAGTCAGTATATTTCGGTTGCCTAAACTTGGAAAAAAGCAGCGACACAACCATCTCTGTCTGAACACCACATCTCATTATCAAAGCTTATTGCACACACAAAATTTGCAGTGTGTAGACCATCCACAGGATTGGCAATTGTCTCAAAATCATAAAATATGTAGTGCTCACTGGGTTCCTTGGGTTTGGACGGTTTTATGAAACATTCATGATTCATTTCAATAGTTAGATCTATGTTACACTTGGGACACTTTAGCCGTGCACTTGTGGGGTTTGTAGTTGGTGATACTACCGTTGTATTGATAGCCACAATCAATACAGTATTTCTTATGGTCACACCTACTAATCCAATGACCTGCACCTCTGTGGAACTTCAACACTTTATGATGGCGGTAACAAAAGTCAAAATAACATATCCGCTTACAGTCTGGACACTGCTTTGTGTTCCGGCAGCTGATTATGACATTCTGTATGAAGACATACGCTACAGCTATGTTTACAACCATGATCACAGCGGGTGTTACAACCTGTATAACACCAATAACAGACATATGACACCCCCAAAAAACCTTTAAGATTCATGATGCCATAGAAATGGTTGTCGTGTAAGTACATAAAGACGGTTCTAGCATGTTGGTCTTCACTGATTTGAACCTTGATAAAACCACCATTGCGGGTCCGGTGAAAGACAACTATTTTAGACCCTGTCATATATACAAACCAAGCGATATCTGTGAATGCCACACAAACATCTATTGGAGATTTTGTATATATACTCATGTAATCAATTAATGTATCAGTATGTTAATCACACTCATACAACTATCAGTATGGTGACCTTATGGTAAACTGTATAATCAATATACAATGTGTGTGTCCTACACTGGAATTAAAGTACCATTGAATGCATTAAACTCAAGGGCCTGATGGCCCTGTTATTTTATGGAGTTTCCATGGCCTGCGCCACCAATATTTAACAACAATTGTTTGTTGGGTGAATTCCAGAAAGATAAGAAATAATGGTGGCGGATCAAAGAAGATGCAAGATGGTACTGTATAAAATTGAGTGTCCGAGGCTGGAAAGCCAGTTGTTCTGCAGACCAACTCGGCGTTTTTGAATCTTCATTAAAGTCTATTTTGGACTTGCAAGTTCTTGAGTCTTCGCATCTTTTTGGCTGGAGATCTGAAGTATTTTCCACAACACATCTAACGCTAAACCAGCACCCATATGTAACTCATGAACACTAGCCACGGCCTCATCATATATGTACTGTGGGTTCAAGATACCCATCAAACAAACTGAAAAGCACGTAGAATCATTATTCACTGTCACATATAAATGCCTTCTTTGTTTGTGATAATCTGATCTATCAGCAGTGTTTGAGCCTTACGTTGCACACCCCCTCCTCCCTCATGGTTGTTGACAATTTGCACCACTAGCTCTAGTGATTCATCAAGCAAACGCTCAGCATTACTCTGCATAACACTCTAGAGTCACCCGGCAAACGTGTGTTCATTATATTCATCAGCTCTCAAGGTCACATATGCACCAAGGAGATCAGAGATTCACCAAACAGTTCTATCTGCAGGTGGTCAACTGGGCTTTGTACAAAGTCTGAAGCTCTAACAGTCAAAGTATCTAAACCTTCCATAACGCATGCATAGAACGCACTAACATCATAAACTTCACCAGTATTTTGGACATTTAAAGACTGTCGTAATTCCACATTGTTAAATTGATCACGTTGTATCACTCTAACATCACCACCATACTTATTTCACTCATTAAAATGCAAATCATTTTATAACATTTTTGACACGCGTTTTTCTGGATTTTTTTGTTATTATTCCGTCTCTCACTGTTTAAATAAACCTACCATTAAAATTATAGACTGATAATTTCTTTGTCAGTGGGCAAACGTACAAAATCAGCAGGGGATCAAATACTTTTTTCCCTCACTGTATTTAAAGCTGATGATCAATTATGTTCAAATACTACTGACCAAGGTCTGAAGAAAGGTGTTTTCCAAACAAGGCTGTGTTCTGTTCCACTCAACCCTAAACCAGAGATATAAAACAGACAATATGAAAGACAGATAAAAGCTTAATGATTGGATTGCTCCATCACTTTCATTATGTTATTGTTTTATACATTCTTAAAAAGTTCAAATGTGTCATTTGTTAGCTTTTATAATTGCAACACAATTCAAAATAATTCTTTCAAATAAAATAACTTGTACTTACTATGTAAACAGGCTACTCCGTGCTCGAAACGGCAAATGTCTTCTGTGGCAGCTACGGATTTAATAATGACAACACAACCGGTACGCCTCCAAAAGGTTACGCCTTTTAACTTTGTTACTGGTTACACGTCATCGTTCATCACTTTGGAACTATATCGTTAACATTAAATAAAATTGTGATACAGATAAAGTTTAACTATTTAGTTCAGGTAGTTGTTTACGTTTGACACCCAGTTACACTGATTGATACTTCTGGTCCAGTAGAAACGCCGTTTTCGTTTGTTATCGTGTCTTTGCCACGACATCACGTAATTTCATTTTATCTATTAACGAGAAACTCATATGCTTACATAAACTAGCCAACGTTTATCTTAATATTGCCATTAATCTTTTTAAAAGGACATTCAACACACATAATATAAGACCATAATACAGCATACAAAAATCAGTATTCATTTCATGCTTCAATACCCGGAGGTTTCGCATCCCCACACAGACACAAACACACACCCACACAGACAGGTATTTACTAACTCACAAACACTACAGTTCGTAAGCATCGTTGCATGTTAAACCATTCTACCAATTGGTAGAAAACAAGCTCACGTTAATGCTTGTACAATTTGAGAAGATGCGCTTACAAAAGTTATGTTTACCTGAAATAACATATCTTAAACTGTCCGTGAATCAGCGTTGTGCATGCAAATTTAAACTCAACGTTCTGGGTGATTGTGTAACTTTTTGTTCCATATAATACAACTCAAAGTTTAATGCTGACTAAAAATACCCATTTTGATTTCACAAAGCATCATTGCTCATACATACACATGTACCAAAGTCATCAGTTTTATTTTTAACACAATTTTTAACCCAACCATGACACATTCAACCTAGCCATAATGTATGCTCGACCCAGGTTTAGTTTGTCACATCAGAAACCCTTTGCTTGATGTGTAGTGTTATAACATGAGTCATAAGTCTGTCATAACCATGTCATAAGGTGTCATGTTTGCTGATTTAACATGTCATAACATGGTCACGACACTGTAATGACACATGCATTTTGATATATTATGACATACTTTGTTTTTTTATGACTGGTTATAACATCTATGCAAGTATATCAAAACATAACAAACCCTTCTGTAACACCAGTCTTCTTATAAACATTATTTTTATGTTATATTTCATTATAAATGCCATATATCAATATAATTATGCAAGAAGTGATGTCAGATTTTTGCCTTCCCTAATGCAACGTTTCTCATGACTAGGATGCCAGCAGTAGATTTCAGGAGCAGGACATGACATCCTCTTTGTGACTACTGACCAACATAATGACATGTACAGCTAGGTGATAGGCCTATCTGGTTCCAATGATTATGGTCATAATGTGTCTTTTGTATTGTCATAAACTGTATTTTGTCAGTTCAAGTAAAGTGACACAGGATGGTCATAATGCTGTCATGACATTTTCATAAACTGTAGTTTGTCACCTTCCCCAATGCTTTGTTTCTCATGAATATGTTGTTCAAGAAACAATATCAGCTGAACAATGACAAGATCCGTGTTTGGATATAATAATGTAAACAAAAGAACTCCCGCACACAGTCTGCGTAACATGCAATAAGAATTTAATAACAACGTTTCGGTGCCAAGATTTCAACAGTTTAAACTCAGCAGGCAACCTAAAGTTGGTACCTAAACGTTGCTATTAAATTCTTATTGCAAGTTACACAGACTGTGTGCAGGAGTTCTTTTGTTTACTTGAATCGACCTTTGGTCTTCTCCAACGCACTGGTCGATCTACAGGTGTGCAAAAGTTTGGTTTCTCAATGGATATAATAACGTGAAAACCCTATGCAGATCCTCTCTATCTTCACTTGATATGACATACAGCTTTTTACGGGGAAGGCAAATAATATCAGGAGTAATTGCAAACCCTGGTCATTACCTACCTGCCAAACTTTTTCGAATTTACTCTATGTAAACTAATTGGTTAAATTCTACTTTAAGAGTTTACCAACGCAATATTTTTATCTGTTGACATTTTTACCCAACTTTTCTACACCGGGACTCTATTTGGACATAATTAACGGAACTACTCACCCCTGAACACCCGAAGCTACGTACCATTACTATGCCTTATCACTGTAATTGTTGTAGCTACAACACGGAGGAGAACTATCGTCTTCAGGTAAAGATAGCAGAGTTAGAGGCTCGGCTTCAGACGCAAATGTCAGGCAAGGATTACGTTAGTGTAGAAATGGAAAAAAGTGCGTCTGTGCCACCAGGAAGAAACGACAGTGTTGTTAGCCCCCCGGCACAGCTCCTGCAGCTGGGCAAGAACTTTCTCTTGGTCACTGGGAAGAAATGCTGTCAACCAGTTAAACCTGGGTCGCTGCTAGAGCCGACTGAGATTTTCAACAGGTTTTCCCCACTGGAGTCGGAGTCAAGGCCCGAGCCGTCTTCGGAGGGGAATGATTGGCAGGCATTTTCTACCGGTGACTCGGAAAAACTGAAACCTTTAGTCATCGACGATTCCATTACCCGCAGTATTAGACTAAAGAATCAGCCGGCGATTGTACACTGTTTACTGGGGGGCAGAGCCACCGACGTAGCCGCAAATCTGGGGTTGGTGCTAGCGAAATCTAAAACTGGCAAGTATAGAGAGTACAGAGATATTTTTATTCACGTTGGCACCAACGTCGTTAGGATGAAACAGTCAGAGGTAACGAAGCAGAACATAGCATCAGCGTGTAAACTAAGCTAGAAAGATGTGTCGGCATCGAGTAATTGTCTCTGGCCCCCTCCCAGCTAGGGGTAGTGACGAGCTCTACAGCAGACTTGCGCTCCGGGGCCTCCCCCGGATAGGGCCACAGTGTCACCGGACCCCCCTGTCTCAGCCCCAAGGTCTTACACTGCTATATTATTGTGCTGGGGGAGTAGGGTCAGTTCTCCTTCTCCACTATAAATCCTTGTAGCTGTAAGGAATGCATTTTCAAAATTTTCCCTGTCTCCTGCCGTTTTAAACTTAGGAGGACATGAGGTCCTGGCCCACACCTGAGGAGTACCAGGCTTGAAAGACCCATTGCTGTCCCGGTCCAAAGTCCTCCTGGTTGTGTTGCAGATCAAGATGATACCTGACGATTTCAGCTGCCACTGTGCTGACACCTCCCCCTCCCCGTTTTGTCCCTGTCCTTGTCCATCTGGTCATGCTTCCGACCTGGACTAAGTTTAAATAGACTCTGGACTCAGCTCACATGCATTTATTAATTATTACAATTTGCACTCTTAATATGTTCACCCGGCACAGCCAGAAGAGGACTGGTCACCCCTCTGAGCCTGGGTCCTCTCTAGGTTTCTTCCTAAATTTCGGCCTTCTTAGGGAGTTTTTCCTAGCCACTGAAATTCAACACTACTGTTGTTTGCTCCTTGGGGTTTCAAGGCCGGGTGTTTTGTAAAAGCACTTTGTGACAACTGCTGGTGTAAAAAGGGCTCTATAAATAAATTTGATTGATTGATTGATTGACATTATTAAATTGATAATTAGATTAAATATATAAATAAAAATATACACATTGCATTTGCATTGTGTACACTTGTGCATCGTCCAAATGCAATAGATATTTCATTTGCATGGTGTAAAATTTTGTGTCGTTCAAATGCAATAAACATATCAATTTGGATGGTGTGAACTTTTGCGTCGTCCAAATGCAATACACATTTCATTTGGATGGCGTGAAGTTGTTCATCATCCAAATGCATTGGTCCGGGACCTAACGCATTTGATAGAGCTGTCCTCATTGGACTGCAGTGTTTTATGCTTGGAACACTGTGATTGGACACTTGAGTGCAAACTACCCGATGAGCGCTGTCAATCAAGTAGCACACGAACGAATTCCATTGTTCCCTTGTCCGTTATGGATACATAATTGAGTCGCTTTAAGAATTTATTTTGTTTGCTAGTGGCCTGTTTTCATTTACTTTCATCATGGCAACCCCATGATCAGGTGAAGGACTGGAGAAGTGTGTGTGTCTTGAAATAGAGGAGACAATTACCTTACCATTGGCATCACACCTTACCATTGGCCTGCTACATGCTGGTGTAGGCTATATATACTTTTGGGTGGTGTCGGGAGTAATGTGTTATTAATTACGTTAAATCCGATTATAACAGGGAAGTGGAGAACACGCCTAGAGTTGTGTGTGTTTTGTCCAGCCTGCGCGACCTGGCCCAACTCCCTCTGTTTAACACCTTGCGTCTGTGTATTTTATCGGCAACTAAAAAACATTGCTACGGAGAAATCTGTATCTTTCTGACTGTTTTCAAACGGCTCTAAGACATAACTAGTAAAGGCTTAAGCCCACTATTGAGCTATAGGACGGTGCTGGCGGCCTGACACAATCAAGGACACACACTGTTCCTGTCCTCCACCTGATCATGGGGTTGCCGCGATGATCATGCAGTTCTACCCATATTCTTCATATTCCCCATCCTACTCTTTTACATTGTATATTATTGCTATATATTTTACTTTATATATTTCTTAATTCTTACTGCGTAGATGTCAGGTGCCATGTCACAAGAATTTCATTGTGCAGGAGGACGCTGTGTTATTCGGTGCATTTGATAAATAGACGTTGAACTTGAACTACACTAGCTGAAAAACTTGTAATAACCCAGAGGAATATCTGACTAGTAGTATTGGCGAGATTGCCAGGTTAACAGATACAGATCTTGATGATGTTTTAGACAACATTTGCAGGGACAATAAACTTGGATGACAAGATATGAAATACTGGTCAATGTCATCTTACTCGATATTATGCCACGAAGAATATGACTGATATGCAAGGCATTTTTCCAAAATCACAAAGCACATCTTGCTCTCTTTCTAAACAAATTATCTCAATATATTAGACTAGTTTTGGGAGTTGAAAGAAAACATTTGCATTTTTAAGCCCATTCAAATGTATAGTTTCTAGGTGGCACCACAATTAGAGAAGGAGTGCATATGAACCTAATACAGTAGGTTCAAGCATGCCTTTTCAATTAGGCATCTTGCCTTGTCCTCCAACATTGACCACTGACCAACAGTAGCAACCGGTCAATAGATGATAACGAAGTTGCACAACGCACTTGTTTTGGCAACCCTGCGCGCTTGTTTTGCCTGCATAAATGCATGGTGACTAAAAGGCAGTAACCCCGTAGCCCAACTCGTGAAGAATAGAACGAAAAAAGCAATTTCAGTAGGCTATCTTGTCAGGGCCTGTTCTGGATAAAGATTGCGTAGGCCAATGTCTACTTGCTCTTTCACTCATGTGAAAGAGCGTACACACACTCAAGGCCACATTCGAGATCTGGTTATCTCTAATGGTCTGGATATTTCCTCTGTCGTGGTTAAAGACTTGGCCCTGTCTGATCATTTCTGTGTCTTTATTGAATCCCTTATCACCCCGAATGTTCCAGTAAACTCTGTTTCTGTTAAGAAAAGGTACATTAATTAGAGTACCAATGCTCAGTCTATGGAAGCCATAGCTAACTCTCCAACAATAAGTGCTGAGTCGGTTGATGTACTCCTGGATAATTTTAATGCCAAAATATTGAATGTCATGGATCATGTTGCACCGGTAAAGGTAAAGAAAACTATGAGCAAACAGAAAACACCATGGAGAACCACCATGATGGTAAGCGCCCTGAAAAGAGAATGTAGGAAAGCGGAACGTAAGTGGAGGAAAACTAAACTTCAAAGTCACTATGACATCTATAAACAAAGCCTTGGTAGCTTCAACAATGAGTTATGCAGGGCCAGACAGCAACATTTATCGGGAATGATCAACAAGAATATCAACAATACCCGCACTCTATTTGTCATGGTCGACAAGCTTACAAAGCCAATAAAACAGATAGCATCAGAACTCATGTCCACTGTGAAATGTGAAATGTAATGAATTTGTTTCTTTAGTGAAACATTTTTTAGTTTTCTTATTTCTTATAATTATCCAGGAGCACATCAACTGACTCAGCACTTATTGTTGGAGAGATTGCCATGGCTTCCATAAACTGAGCATTGGTACTCTCATTAATGTACCTTTTCTTAACAGCAACCAAGTTTACTTGAACAACTGGGGTGATCAGTGATTCAAAAAAGACACAGAAATGATCAGACAGGGCCAAGTCTTTAACCATGACAGAGGTTAATGTTGTTGTTCTGTAGAATTTGGCCCAGAGGTAGCATATAAATATTGAACAGAATTGGTCCAAGAACCGATCTCTGGGGAACTCTGCTTGTCATAGCCACCCTATCAGATTCATGATTACCAATTTTGACAAAGTAACTCCGGACATCTAGATAAGATCTGAACCACTCAAGGACTGTCCCGGAGAGTCCTACCCAATTTTCCAGCTTATCTATAAGTGTTCTATGATCTACAGTGTCAAATGCTGCACTGAGATCTAATAGAACCAGAACTGTTATTTTATCAGAATCAGTATTCAGCCGTATATAATTTAAAACTTTAATCTGGGCCGTTTCAGTACTGTGGTGAGGTCCGAAGCCTGACTGAAATTTGTCTAAGAGACCGCTTGGGGTCACAAAATTGCTGAGGTGATTGAAGACAACCTTCTCAGTGATCTTGGCTGTAAAAGGGAGATTTGATACAGGTCTATAGTTGTTCATTATCGATGCATCCAGTGTTCTCTTTTTTAATAGGGGCTTAATGGCAGCTGTTTTTAGAGACGTTGGGAAAATGCCTGATTGCAGAGAGCTATTAACTATTTGCTCTAGGTACATTGTTAGAGAGTTAAAACTTGTTTTAAAAAAGTCTGATGGCAGTGTGTCGAGACAACATGTGGAAGCTTTAAGATGTCAAACTGTTTCTTCTAGGGATTTTTGATCAATTGTATTAAATTGCGACATAAAAACCAAGTTATGTCTTGGTTGTACTGACGGTACAGTGTCCTTGTTAGACTGTGTAGTTCTGATGGTCAGTCTAATACTTTTAATTTTTTAACTAAAGAAACACGCAAATTCATTACATTTCACAGTGGACATGAGTGATATCTGATGCTATCTGCTTTATTGGGTTTGTAAGCTTGTCGACCATGACAAATAGAGTGCAGGTATTGTTGATATTCTTGTTGATCATTCCCGATAAATGTTGGAGTCTGGCCCTGCGTAACTCATTGTTGAAGCTACCAAGGCTTTGTTTATAGATGTCATAGTGAATTTGAAGTTTAGTTTTCCTCCACTTACGTTCCTACATTCTCTTTTCAGGGCGCTTACCATCATGGTGGTTCTCCATGGTGTTTTCTGTTTGCTCATAGTTTTCTTTACCTTTACCGGTGCAACACGATCCATGACATTCAATAATTTGGCATTAAAATTATCCAGGAGTACATCAACTGACTCAGCACTTATTGTTTGAGAGATAGCTATGGCTTCCATAAACTGAGCATTGGTACTCTCATGTACCTTTTCCTAACAGAAACAGAGTTTGCTGGAACATTCGGGGTGATAAGTGATTCAAAACAGACACTGAAATGATCAGACAGGGCCAAGTCTTTAACCATGACAGAGGAAATATCGAGAACTTTAGAGATAACCAGATCTAGAATGTGGTCTCGAGTGTGTGTACGCTCTTTCACATGTTGAGTGAGATCAAAAGTGTCAAGTAGTGCAAAACGTTCTTTGGCATTATTGTCTGTACTATTATCTATGTAGATGTTAAAATCCCCTGTAATAATAAACACGTTATAATCAACTGATATAACAGAGAGTAGTTCAGCAAAATCATCAATAAAATTTGCAGAATATTGTGGAGGTCTGTAAATGGTTAAAAACAAAATTTTGGGGGTACCCTTCAATGTAAAACAGAGGTATTCAAAAGAAATAAAATTACCTGGTGTATTTTCTTTGAACTGGAATGTATCTTTGAATAGGGCAGCCACTCCTCCTCCTTTCCTACCATTTCGACACGTATTCATATAGCCAAATTTTTCAGGTGCTGTCTCGTTAAGAATAGTAGCTCTACAATCTTCTGTTAGCCACGTTTCAGTGAGAAACATAAAATCTACGTTGTAGGATATTATAATGTCATTTACCAAAAATGATTTGTTGGCGAGAGATCTGATATTAAGTAAAGCCAGCTTAATAGATACAATAGGGGTTCCTGGACTAGTAGGTTGACGTGTTACAGTTAACAGATTAGACAAGTTTACTTTATAGGTTGCATGCTCACGATTCCTTCTATTTCTAATCAACACAGGAATAGAGATACTGGGTCCTAGCTTGTACTCAAAACAGTCGGCATTGCCATTTTCACAATAGCAGGGACCCGAAGCACATCACCGAGTATATTCTGTGCTCTGTGGAAATAAAGGACAAGGTTGTTGACGATGTGGCAGTTGTCTAAGCAATTGTTTTAAACGAGGGGGAGGAGTGGAACATAGGGAAAGATGAGCTCTGCTCTCTTTGGTTAGAACTAGCTCCCTGATTGGTGAGTATGGTGGAGGCGGGGAGGGTGAGTGTGGTAGAGGGGAGTGTGATAAAGGGGGAGAGGGTGGGTGTGATTGAGGTGGAGAGGGTGAGTGTGGTGGAGGGGGGGATGGGAGGTGTTGTGCCCCTGTTTGGGACAAGGACAACTTCTGGAAGCATTGGGTGATTTTAGTTAGAGGGTCAGGAGGGGGTGGGTGGATACTCTGCCTATGGGTACTGTCCTTCATGCTTATCTTGTTTGGAAATGGCATTCCAAGAGCGTGACATGTTGGCACCAAGCAGCCAGCATCCCATAATGTTTGGATGAACCCCATCAGGTCTAAAGCGATCTTTACAGTTCCAAAAGATATTGAAAATTATATAAATAATTTTTTCTTAATTCTCACCACATAGTTGTAGCTTACTATGTCAACATTCATAAGCATTTTGCACTCATATGTATCTATAATATTCAATATTTCTACCAATATGCGGTTGGTTTACATTGTTTTGTATGTTTTTGCCATACTTGACATATCTATAATATTCAATACTACTACCCATATAGTTTACAGTACTCTTTTTAAACTGCTGCTAGTGTACAGTGTTTATGTATATTATTGCTATATTTTTTGCTATATTTTTTGCTTTATAATTTTTTTTCTTAATCCTCACTCCGTAGTTGTGAGGATTAAGAGCGTACACACACTACGTAGTGCTATGTCACAAGAATTTCATTGTGCAGGATGACACTGTGTTGTTCGGTGCATTTTACAAATAAACTTTAAATTTGAAACTTGATTCAACAGCTTTGACAATATTTGCCAATCATTAGCTGGATTCTTGACCATTTCCATATGCTTGTTAAAATTATTAAAATGTGTTATAATGACATTGCTCTATATTATATAAATTATCTCTCAAAAGTGAGTAAAAGTGTCATCTGCACTGAGCAGGATGAATGCACACAAGGTGCCGGTCCTGATGGCGTCCCCGGCCGTGTGTTCAGAGCATGTGCTCTGCAGCTGGCCGAGATCTTCACTGGCATTTTCAACTTATCACTGGCCCAGGCGGTTGTTCCATCGTGCTTCAAGACCGCAACCATTGTGCCAGTGCCGAAGCAGTCGACTGTGTC
This sequence comes from Esox masquinongy, assembly GCA_016801175.1. Classification (NCBI taxonomy): domain Eukaryota; kingdom Metazoa; phylum Chordata; class Actinopteri; order Esociformes; family Esocidae; genus Esox; species Esox masquinongy. The sequence continues at coordinate 12,141 of JACXGI010003822.1, forward strand.
TAGCCTGAATGATTTCTGACCTGTAGCACTCACCCCCATGATCATGAAGTGCTTCAAAAGACTAGTTCTGGCCCACCTTAAGACCTGCCTCCCCCCAACACTGGATCCCTACCAGTTTGCCTCAGTCACACAGGTCTACAGAGGACGCCATCTCCACAGCTTTAAACTCTGCCCTGACCCACCTGGACAAAACCAACACCTATGTGAGAACGCTATTCATAGACTTTAGCTCAGCATTCAACACGGTCATCCCCTCTAGGCTGATCAACAAACTCCATGACCTGAGGATCAGCCCCTCTCTCTCCAACTGGACTTTGGACTTCCTAAACAACAGACTCTGTCAGGTTAGACAACTTCTCCTCCTCCACCCTGATCCTGAACCCTGCTGTTCCACAAGGCTGCGTGCTGAGCCCCCTCCTGTACTCCCTCTTCACCCACGACCGCGTTCCTGTACACAGCTCCAACACCATCGTCAAGTTCACAGACAACACTATGGTGATAAACCTGATCAGTGACAGTGATAAGTCAGCCTACAGCAGGGATGTCAAACCAGTTCCACGGAGGGCTGAGTGTCTGCAGGTTTTTGGTGTTTCCATTAAATTGGTTTCCAGTTCAGACCTAAACCAGGTGAGGGTAGAAACTAACCAATTAGTGACCTAATTAATCAATCAAGTACAAGGTGAGAGCGAAAACCTGCAGTCACTCGGCCTTACAATACGTGCAACCGGTTTGACACCTCTGGCCTACAGGGAGGAGATCATGTGCCTGGCGGAATGTTGCACTGACAACAACCTGGCCCTCAATGCAAAGAAGAACAAGGAGATAATTTTGGACTAAAGGAAGTCTAAAGGCTGCAGTCACACCCCAGTTCTCACTGATGGCACTGAGGTGGAGCGTGTGACCAGCTTCAAATTCCTGGGTGTCCACATCTCCGAGGACCTCTCCTGGACCCTCAACACCACAACCCTGGTCAAAAAGGCACAGGAGCGCCTGTACTGTTTTAGGAGGCTGAAGAAGGTCCGCTTATCTTCCCAGATCCTCGTGAACATCTGTGCCAGCCACTGTGTGGTTTGGTGGATGCTCCGTGGCCGACTGGAAGGCCCTACAACAGGTGGTGAAAACTGCCCTGCATATCACTAACCATACGCACCTGCCCACCTTTTAGTACTCCCTCTCAGGGACGTTGTTGCACTACTCCTTTGTACTACTTGTCTACCTCTGGAACCTCATTGCTGCCATCCTTACATTTCATTTGCACATGCCACCTTGCACCTTCAATTTGCTCGATTGCACAGTCAGAATTGTCATTTGTACTTGCATTTGCCTCATCGCACAACTATTCATTACCACTTGCACCCTTCATACTTGTAAATTTGTACACCTTCTGCCCTCCCCTATTTGCCTTCATTGCTCATTTAAAATTGTCATTTTGCACTGCATTTGCCTTCATTGCACATCTATACACTCCACTTCTAACATACACTTTACTTAATATTTGCAAATTTCCTACCCTCTTCTATTTGCATTTCTGGTTTGATGCTAACTGAATTTCGTTGTACTGTACTCGTACTGTTCAATGACAATACAGTTGAATCTAATCTAATCTAAAAACAATGTAAAAAAATAATCTCATGGTTCAAGGCAGGAATTACTTTTTTTTTACTTGGATGATTAATTTCACGCCCAAAATATGCTTTTTGGAGAATAGCCGCAATGATAGGTTCCAAGGTAAGACTCAATCTTGCACTGACCATTTTTAAAGCCGTGGTTGTAAGATGTAAATTGTGCAGTTCATTAACCCTTGGCAGAATTTGGCAGGTGTGTTAGATTCAGAGATCCTAGCTCTATGCAAAGCTGATCAAGCCAATGGTAGTAGGTTCTTGGTGATGGAGATGGCTAAGTCATGGTATTTTGGTATGTGTCAGGGTAGAAAGATTCTGTATTGTCATCCTAGCCCTCACACAACCAGTCCTCAAACTTTGGTTCTTCAAATTCCAGTTGCTTGTATTCTGGAGACACAAATTCCACAAGCCGGGTTGGCAGTTTGATCGTCACAGCCAATCAATCATCTGTATTAAGCTCTTTTGAAGGGTGTCTAGCTTAAGGAGGGACTCTGGGGTTACATCAGTTCCCCAGAGCACAGACACAGTCACACTCTATTACAACCAGTTTGAAAAGTTATAAAACATCTTTCACATTTTCCAGAATAATTTAGTTTCCAAAAAGAACTTAAGTGAAGTGTACCCTAACTGGGTAAAACTATTAAAGATTGCCTTAATCATCCCGAGTGACAGTGTGCCCACAGAGAGAGGATCCTCTTCAAATACCGAATAAAGACGGCCTCAAGACCTGTCTTCAGGAGGAAAATGTAACCCGGCTTATGCAAGGATTCATTTCCCAACAACAGTAGCTCACCTTAAACAGTCCAAGATCCCATACAGATGTGGACATCCTCCGCTTTGCTTTTGTGTACTAGTTTTTTGTTACATCTTAGTTCAATGTGTACTGTAAATGTAGGGTATAATGTGTCACTTTGATGATTTATGACCCTGGTGGGCGGGGCTTCCAGATTGATTTGACAGGTGGCCGGGACATCCGGTTTGCTGGGTGGGACTTCCTGTATGACGTGTGTTAGGACGGGACTTCCGGAATGACGTATGCATGTCCGGTGACTTTGTAATTTATGATTGCATTGTTGTGTCCATGTTTGATGTTTTACAACAACGGATAAGCACCCCAGACGAGTGTTATAACCGGTGCCATATGTTTGATGTTAAACAATGGGAGTCTTAGGGTTCCGGAATGTTAAATCCCCAGGCAATAAATAACTGCTATATCAGCGGCAAGATGTTTGGTGTTTTACAAAAGGGCGCCAGGGTTCAGCAATGCTATATAGCCCGCCGCATTTTAGGTTCTGACAAGTGGTACAACAGATGTCCTACAACCAGTGGGTGTTAACCTTCCATGTTGTACAATGTGCATGTAGCATGGTGTTTTTCCACAAGCACAGAATTACGTGTGGGAAACATGCTTTTTTGTGTAAGATATAAAAAAGGGGTCGGGATTTTGAAAGAGTTTGAGAGAGTTTTGAGAGAGTTTCAGCCCATTTTTCATTTTAACAAGAGATGGGCCTTAAGATCAGATCTGCCCATAGTAATAGTCCCTAAATAACCTCTAGTACAAACTGTAGTATATGCAGGTTGAAAAACATCCCGTTTTTCACACAAGGTTTGTAGTCCAACAAAGCACGACAGTAAACAAACTTCGCATGAGCAATGCTATTATTTTGAAGGAACAATCAATCCCTGGGCCGACCACACATTATGACTAGGTTGATTGTATTGTGGTTGGGTTTAAAATATTGTTAAAAATAAAAACAATGATTTTGGTACATGTGTATGTATGAGCAATGGTGATTTTTGTAATAAAAATGTTTGTTTAAAGTCAGCATTACCTTTTAAGTTGCATTATATGGCAAAACGTTACAAAGTTACCCGGAAGGTAGCGTATAACTTTGCATGAACAACGGTGAATCGTTGACAGGTCAAGATATGTTATTTCAGGAAATCAAAAGTTTTGTAAAGGCGTCGTATGAAATTGTACAACGGGGATCAACGCAAGATTGTTTTCTTCACATTGGTAGAAATGTTTAACAGGCAACGATGGTTACAAACTGTAGTATTTGCGAGTTTGAGAATACCTGTCTGTGTTAGTGTGGGCGGATGCTGGGACTTCCGTGTAAGATGTGCCGCATTCTCGTAATGAATTGAAGGAACTCGTGAAATCCGATTTTTGATTGCTATATTATGGACTTGTGTTTGTTAAATGTTGAAGAGATTAATGGCGATATAGTGACACTAGCCAGCGTTTACAGTGCCTTGCGAAAGTATTCGGCCCCCTTGAACTTTTCTACCTTTTGCCACATTTCAGGCTTCAAACATAAAGATATAAAACTGTATTTTTTTGTGAAGAATCAACAACAAGTGGGACACAATTATGAAGTGGAACGAAATTTATTGGATATTTCAAACTTTTTTAACAAATAAAAAACTGAAAAATTGGGCGTGCAAAATTATTCAGCCCCTTTACTTTCAGTGCAGAATACTCTCTCCAGAAGTTCAGTGAGGATCTCTGAATGATCCAATGTTGACCTAAATGACTAATGATGATAAATAGAATCCACCTGTGTGTAATCAAGTCTCTGTATAAATGCACCTGCTCTGTGATAGTCTCAGAGGTCCGTTTAAAGCGCAGAGAGCATCATGAAGAACAAGGAACACACCAGGAAGGTCCGAGATACTGTTGTGGAGAAGTTTAAAGCCGGATTTGGATACAAAAAGATTTCCCGAGCTTTAAACATCCCAAGGGGCACTGTGCAAGCGATAATATTGAAATGGAGGGAGTATCAGACCACTGCAAATCTACGAAGACCCGGCCGTCCCTCTAAACTTTCAGCTCATACAAGGAGAAGACTGATCAGAGATGCAGCCAAGAGGCCCATGATCACTCTGGATGAACTGCAGAGATCTACAGCTGAGGTGGGAGACTCTGTCCATAGGACAACAATCAGTCGAATACTGCACAAATCTGGCCTTTATGGAAGAGTGGCAAGAAGAAAGCCATTTCTTAAAGATATCCATAAAAAGTCTCGTTTAAAGTTTGCCACAAGCCACCTGGGAGACACACCAAACATGTGGAAGAAGGTGCTCTGGTCAGATGGAACCAAAATGGAACTTTTTGGCAACAATGCAAAACATTATGTTTGGCG
>JACXGI010003822.1:17008-59104 GCA_016801175.1 Esox masquinongy
CCAATTTTTCAGTTTTTTATTTGTTAAAAAAGTTTGAAATATCCAATAAATTTCGTTCCACTTCATGATTGTGTCCCACTTGTTGTTGATTCTTCACAAAAAATTACAGTTTTATATCTTTATGTTTGAAGCCTGAAATGTGGCAAAAGGTCGAAAAGTTCAAGGGGGCCGAATACTTTCGCAAGGCACTGTATATGTAAGCGGATGAGTTTGCCGTTAATAGATAAAATTAAATGACATGATGTCACGTCTGAGCCGCGATAACTAATGAGAACGGCGTTTCTACCGGACAGGAAGTATCAATATATTTGGCTGTCAAATGTCAACAACTATCTGAACTAGCTAGTTAAGCTTTATCCACAATTTTAATCATTGTAGCTGGTATAGTTCTAACGTGAAGAACGATGACATGTAACCAATTACAAAGTTAAGAGGCGTGACCTGCTGGAGGCGCCCCGGCTGTGGTGTAAAGACAATATTAAATCTGCGGCTTCCACAGAAGACAGCTGTTGTTTCCAGCACAGAGTATGCCGTTTACATTGCAAGTGCAAGTTATTTTATTTTAAATAATTGATTTGAATTGTGTTGCAATTACAAACGCTAACAAACGACACATTTGAACTTTCTAAGAATGTGTAAATCAATTTTACGATTGAGCAATCCATGCGCTTTTATCTGTCTCTTATATTGACTGTTTTATATCTCTGGTTTAGGTTGAGTGGAATTAAACCCAGCCGTGATTGGTAAACACATTTTTGGGCCTTCAAATCTTGGTAAGTAGACTTTTAACATTATTGTTAATCAGCTTTAAATACCCATATACGCTTGTTAACCCTCTTTGTATTTATTTCAGACCAAGTGACCAGCATCAGTGTCAGTTGGACTGTGCAACTGTGGTTGTGATCTTACACAACCTGAACAGATACTTTTTGTGTAAGTGTAATTATTTACAGACATTTTCAGTCTTGTACTATAATGTTATTAACAATTATGACAATATGCATACAGCTGAACCTTTGTACTCTATTTACCAACCAACAGATTGAGGACCCCCGGTGATGATACAGAGTGCATCACCATAATGGCTTCAGTTACAGACACCCCACCTTGTGGCTGCACAGTGTCAGGGTATTTTTGTTTCATTGTTTTCTTTCATGCTTGAAAGCTGAAGGTAATACATATTTTACCGTCAACTCATCAAAACTGTGATGTATGTAAATGTATGTTTGAGTTAGAATAATATTTTAACCTGTAAGTGGATCGTTATTTACACGTTAAGCTTTAGAAATGGCGAAAGATATTGCTAACAACAGACCAGACGCGGAACAACCAACAACATCTACACATAATCAACAGACCACACCCCAAAATACAAATGAACCAGCCATTACTTTGTTACACAGCGATGCACACAATAATCCTCAGATGCAAGGTTTGTTAACCGAGCTTAGTAGCCCCCCTTTTTCACATGATCTAGTTGACTCTCCTCCGAGCTCTCTGATGCAAACTCATTGCAATGATGGCGATGTTAGAGTTATATAACGTAATGCATTTGACAACGTTGAATTACGACAGTTGATAAATTTACAAAATACTGGTGAAGTTGGGGATTTTGGCACATTCTATGCACTCATTATGGCAGGCTTGGATACTTTGATTGTTAGAGCTTCAGACTTTGTACACGGGCCTGGTGATCGTCTGCCGATTGAGTTGATTGGTGAATCTCTGATATCCCCTGTACATGTGACCATGAGAGCAGTTTAATATAATGAATGCACGTTTGGTAATTTACTTGAGTGTTATGCAGAGTAATGCTGAGATTATGATTGATGAATCACTAGAGCTGGTGGTACAAATTGTCAACAACCGTGAGGGTGGTGCCCCGTGACGTAAAGCTCAAACACTGTTGATAGAGCAGGTTATCAATAAAAAAGAAGGTATTTATATGTGGCTGTGAATAATGATTCTACATGTTTTTCCGTTTGTTTGATGGGTATTTTGAACCCACAGTACACATATGCTGAGGCCCTGGTTAGCGGTCGTGAGTTACATACGGGAGCTGGTTTAGCGTTAGATAATTGTGTGGCATTCACAGAGATTGTTCGGTTTGAAGAAATGACAGGGTCTAAAATTGTTGTCTTTCATCGAACACGGGATGGTCAATTTACCAAGTTTCAAAACAGCGAGGACACCCACCCTAGAACCGTCTTTATGTACTTACACAATAACCATTTCTATGGCATCATGAATTTGAAGGGTTTTCTGGGTTTGTCATGTGTTTGTGAGTGGTGTTATACAGGTTTTAACACCCGCGGCGATCATGGCTGTAAACATAGCTGTAGTGTCTGTCTTCAGGAAGATTGTTATACCCAACCCCGTAACACAAAGCAGTGCCCGGACTGTAAGCGCATATGTTATTCTGACTTTTGTTATAGACAGCATAAACGCTTGAAGCACCACAAAGGTGTGGGTCGTTGGGTTAGCAGGTGTGACCGAAAGAAATACAGTGTCTATTGCGGCCGTCATTACAACGTTAGTATTACCAACTATAAAGCGCACAAGTGCATGGCTAACATGTGTCTCAATTGTAACATGGATATGGCGGTTGAAATGAATCATCAGTGTTTCATAAAACCCTCTAATCCCGAGGACCCCAGTAAGCGCTAGATATTTATGATTTTGAGACAGTTGCCAATCCGGTGAACGGTGTACACACAGCAAATTTTGTGTGCGCAATACGCTTTGATAACGAGACGTGGTGTTCAGCTGGAGATCGTTGTGTCTCTGCTTTTTTACAAAAGTTTAGGCAACCGAAATATAATGACTACACATTTATAGCACACAACTCTAAAGGTTTCAATAGTTACATCTTGTTGCACTACCTTGCTAACAATGGTATTGGCCCAACACTTATTGCTAATGGTAGCAAGCTCATTATTTTTACAGACAGCACATTCAATCAGAGATACATTGATAGTCATTGCTTCCTACTGATGAAGCTGGCAGCCTTGCCACGTGGTATGGGTTTTAAGGATTCGAAAAAAGGCTACTTTCCTTACAATTTTAACATCAAGGAGAATGAGAACTATGTTGGCCCCCATCCGGAACCGCATTACTACGGTGTGAATACCATGATGGCTAAAGAAAAAGATGAGTTTTTGCAATGGTACGCAACTGTTTCCGCAGACCCCTTTGTCATGCAGGATGAAATATAGGCTTACTGCGTGAATGATGTGGTCATCTTGAGAGAGGGTTGTATGCGCTACAGACTCAAGTTCCTGGAGTGTGGTGGTGTTGACCCATTCCGGTCAATTACGATTGCTTCAGCTAGCATTAAAGACTTTTGAAACAGATTCCTCACCAAAGACACCATTGCGTTAGTCCCTTCAGACAACTACAACAGTTGTCAGAATACATTCTCAAACAGCTCAATCCAATGGCTTGAATATGTGGGCTCTGATGAGAATATATCAATACAGCACGCCCTGAACAGGGGTGAAGTGAAAATCGGTGCCTACTATGTTGATGGATATGCTGAACGCGATGGGGTGTGCACAGTCTATGAATTTCTAGGCTGTTTCTGGCACGGTCACCCAAAGTGTCATTGTTCAGCAAGCACCAATCCGGTGACGAAGATTCAGTACGGGTTGATGCACCAACAATGGCTGACAAAGCTTGAGGCTTTAAGAGAACAACACAACGAACATGTTCAGTACATATGGGAGTGTGAGTGGAATCAGCTTAAAAACACATCCACAGATGTCAAAGCTTTCTTGAAGACATTTGATGCTCCAGAGCGACCTTGACCCTTGGGATGCTCTTTTTGGCGGTCGTACCAACGCCATTCATTTGAAGTTTACGGCTCGAGAAGGGGAGACTATTCAGTATAACGATGTCTATAGTCTTTACCCATTCTGCAACAAGACAAAGACTTATCCGATTGGGCATCCAGACATAATCTTTCAAGATTTCAAACCGCTAGACACCTACTTTGGTATTGTTAGTGTCCACCGAAATGCCTTTATCACCCCGTTTTACCACACAGGGTCGGCGGTAAGCTGTTCTTTCCCTTGTGCAGATTATGTGCAGAGTCTGAAAACCAGGTAACTGATTGTTCACATACTGATTCAGAAAGATCTTTAACTGGTATCTGGGTTTCTATTGAGCTGGTTAAGGCTGTTGAGAAAGGTTATTGCATTGTGAAAATATACGAAGTGTGGGATTTCACCAGGACATCAGATAATCTTTTTGCAGATTACATGAGAACATTCCTGAAGCACAAGCAGGAAGCTAGTGGCTTCCCGCAATCTGTGGTTGACGATGATGCTAAAGACCAGTATATCCGTGAATATCATGAAAAGGAGGGTGTGCAGCTTGACAAGGAAAACATTGTTGTAAACAGTGCTAGGCGATCATTGGCTAAATTGGCCATGAATAGTCTTTGGGGTAAGATGGGTGAGCGGTCTAACCTTATGAACACAATGCTAATTACAGATCCGGAGGAGTTTAGCCACTACCTCTTTTCCAGTGAAATAGAAGTTGGTTACTTCTCTTTCATCTCAGACCCAGTTGCGATGGTACAGTGGTGTTACACAAAACAGACACCAATCAACCATGTAACGGCAACATTTTTATTGCCGCTTTCACAACCGCTTATGCTAGACTCAAGTTGTATTCACTCTTGGAGAAGTTGGATGGACGTGTACTCTACACAGACACTGATTCAGTGATCTTTGTCACACGCCACGGGGATTGGGTACCCCCACTGGGGCCATTCTTGGGTGACCTGACCAATGAGTTGCCAGATGGTGACAGCATCGCTCAATTTGTTAGTGGTGGGCCAAAGACATACGGTTACAAAACCGTTAAAGGTCTGACCTGTCTCAAAGCAAAAGGCATTACACTCAACAGCTACAACACAACCGTTGTTAACTTGGAGATGCTAACACGACTGGTTGCTAACTTTGTACGAGGCGAAGGTGGTGGTGGTGGTGGTGGTGGTGGTGGTGGTGGTGGTGGTGGTGATGGTGATGATCACATCCTTGCTAATGCAGACAATTGTGAGAGATAAAAGAACATTCACATTGAAAAACCGAGTAGTGTCTAAGCGTTTCAGAGTTGTGTACAACAAGCGTGTACTGCTCCCTGATTACAACACAAGGCCTTATGGGTACTATATCACATTCTAGGATGGATAGCGGATTTTACCCGCGACTTCAACACCCATTCAGCTGTGTCATTAGTGGCCCCAGTAACTCGGGTAAAACATATTTTGTGAAGATGTTGTTGGATAATGCTGACGTCGTTTTCTCCAAAGAAATTCAGAATATTGTCTGGGTTTATTCATGTTGGCAACCGCTGTATGACGAAATGTTGAAGGTGAGGGAGATTACTTTTATAGGTCTACGAACATCGCTGTGTGATGACAATCTGCTACCGATTCAAAAAAACAACCTTTTAATTATTGATGATTTAATGAAAAGTGCATGAGAGTTTTCACACAATATTCACACCACCGTAACCTGAGTGCAATTTACCTTGTTCAAAACATGTTTGTTAAAGGCAAATCTAGTAGAACTATTAACTTCAACACAAACTACCTCATCTTGTTTAAAAACCCCCGTGACAATCAGCAGATTAGTGTTTTAGGCAGACAGATATACCCCGGTCTTTTTCGGTTCTTCATGGAGAGTTTTAAAGATGCAACACATCCACCTTTTAGTTATTTACTTATTGACTATAAAGCTACAAAACCAGAAGACTACCGTCTGAGAATGGGGTTGTTTTCAGGGGATTGGCCTGTCGTGTACATTCCTACGAAAGTTTGATCATGTCTATACGCATTCGTAGAAATTTACCACTTTTGAAGATGCTATTTAAGGCACTGGCAAGTCAACGAAAAGTTATTTTAGAATCAGCTTCCACCGACCTCATTCTATCACTCTCTATCGCAATCTAAGGCAGGGAAATATACCCTTAACAGAGTCTCAACTCCGAAAAATAAAGAGACAAAAAGCCAACATTATGTACGTGTCTAGAAAGAACACTCCAGTAGCAAAGAAAAGAAAAACCATCAACCAATCTGGAGGTTTTCTACTACCGTTACTAAGCATTGCAGTACCATTCCTAACCAGTTTAATTGCATCGAGGCACGGTTAAACAACATGGATCATGCTCAGAAAATGTTTCTGGTGCCACAACATCAGTTAGAAAAACTGTGAGAATCCAAAACGACTAGCACCGATGTAAGACAATCTTTTGAAAATGATTTGGACTCATCAATTCGCAATATACTGTTGAAGCCTGATATGGATTTGCATGAGAAAGCTAAAAGATACTCTGCCATTTTACAAAGATTTTTGACTGTTGTGAGACAGGGGTAGCTTGACACAAATACACTGACTTTAAGTCTACCTGGGTCTGAGACTGGGCCTGATGTAGTAAACATGACTGAGACTAAGCAAACTGTTGACCGAAATGTTAACCTTGTTGATGAAATTTTGTATAATGTGCCTGCGAGGCGTAGGAAGAATGTTGAATATATTCTTAATAGAATGCACAGGTCTAAAGATTTGACTTCATGGACTTCAAATGGTGAATTCATTTTCAAAGTAGAGATAATCAAGGATTCGCACCTATTGGATCTGGTTAAAAGTGTGACAGCAACCAATAAAATTGCTGACACTAGAGGGCCATTGGGGTGGGGGGTGTTTTTAGAGGCCATGACATGTCTCAACATGCCTTTTACAACTACTCCAAATGAGCTTGTAAGGCACAGAATCAATTTGTATAAACAAACGTCTGGCATTACAAATGGATGATTTAGCCACTCCCCCAGCAACTGGTTATCAACCAACCAAAGCTTTCTTTGTACCCCCTACCACAGACCCCACAAAATGGCTTCCTTTTTAATATATTTTTATTTTATGCTTTTTTATCATTTGTGATTCATTGTCAAAGTGTATGTATTACCTTGAATAATTGTTGTATGAAAAATACTATGTAAACATTGATGTGGTTTTACGATTGGTTTTATTTTCCAATAATAAAGCTGACATACTCATGATTTACTTTTCTATTTCTTCAACAACCATGACACAAATTAAACGATTTACAAGATTGAGCAGGTTGTATGCAATTAAACATTAGCTTATCACGCTTACTCTGGTACATCTTGGCTACAAACTTTGAGACTAGCGCATCATTTTCTCGTAAATCATCAACATAAAAAGACATAGCATCTTTATAACTCAGACCTCTTGTCATTAGATAAAGAACACACAATGTTGTCCACACGTGGTTGAAATCATGTCCTGGACTTATTTTGAACTGTATTCCGCAGTCTCACAGGTTTGCAGAAAGGCACAGATTGACTTGGGAAAATACGTAAAATCTGGGGGGGTTCCAAAACTGTCATAAAACCTTCCAATGCCATCGTCTGTTATGTAAATAGCCAGCCAGTGGTCCCTGGGGTGATTGCTCGGGTGTGTATTAACAATCAGCATTGATGCAGCATCTCGGAGTGGTCCACTATTTAGTTGGTCGCATGCCAGCACACCATAGAAATGGGTCCTAGATGAAAATTGGTTCACCACACCGATCAAATCTGCGGTATTCATTTCCACACCGTTTTCCTAATAGTAGTCAACCATGACTTGGTTTGACACATCGATAATGGAGTCAAAAATTGAATAAACAACCAAATTAATTGTGTGGGGAAGTGGTTGTCTGAACCTCATCTCAAGTCGTACATTCCCTGACTTGATCAAGGATAGGTGCTGACCGCACTCCTCATCCGGCGCACAGTTGAATGCATAAAGGGCATAGCCGTGTCAGAAGTCAGACCTGTCAATAGCCAAGGCTTGGTCCTTTAGGTGTTTTCCTGAAGCTAAGGCCAATTGGTAAAATTCACACACTGCTGACCCTGTTGTGTAATTTGGTTGGAATGGCTTGCTAGGAAACTGCTGACTGTCTACATACATAGCCATAAACTCCAAATTATAATGTTTGAAATTAAATGGATTTTTTGTGTAACTTCCTGTAAAACTGTCATTGTCCACCAATCCAACAATACATTTTGGCAGAGGTCCTAAAAATAGGGTTTCCTGGTTGCAAACACGACCCCCCCGCCGGTAAACTAAATGTCTTCAAAAAACACTCTTTCAATTGGGTACTTGGCAGTGGTTGAGAGTAGCGCTTGAGCATGTCCAAGTTTCACGGCTGGTGAGACAGACACTTTCTTGACAAGTAGTGACGCAGATAATATATGCAAACGATAATGCACATCCCCTGTCCCCATAAGACAGAGCTTGTCTTTACCGCGGACCATCCTAACCTTTATGTCAACGCCGTTTAACATGAGTTTCTCTTGAAAGAAGATATCACTATGAACAGAGCCGATCATATCAAATGTTGTACTATCCGCTGAATAGGCAGCCCTTTTCGTGAGTCCATCATTCTCGCCTGCAGGGTCCGTAACATCCATGTGACCTGCGGCGTCCTTGTGAAACAAACCAGCTGAAAACTGTCTTTAATGTATTACATCCATAATTCAGAATGCTCTCTATAACGGCTCTGTAAGGGTATGTGTTGCTACTCTGGCTAATTAAATGATCACCCAAGGAGACATCCACTTGTTAAAATAGGGTGGCTATCAGGTAGTTGATAACCCCAACACGTGCTCCGGCATCAATATTAGTTCCATCCGGTTTAGTGACTTTTACACGAAGGTACAACAAAGTATTGTTTAGATCGTAGTCTTCGCCATTTCCTGCAATAAAGAACTCCAGAGGGGCTGTGTCTGATATTGCTGATACGGTTGGTATTTCAATGTATGTACATTTTTCAATAAATGTCTGTGTGAAAGGAACTGTGAATAAATCCAACTCTGTTTTCATACATTCACCAGACATACGATGTAGGAGTGCCATCTTCCTAAAATATATTCTTAATCAACTTTGCGGTGTTCCCTTTGAGTTTCCTACGAGCTGTATGCCTTCTTTTATCCGTGGCATTTGTTTTTGTCTCATTCTTGCGTTTTTTACTCTTTGGTAGGTTCCTCCTACCAGGTGGTCTCTTTCTAACACCTCGAGTCATAACCATCAACCAAGATCCGTCCTGCTCTTTTGTTTGTCATGACATAACACTGCTAACAACATTGCCAACTATATTCCTCACTGCATTTTTCAGATGTGGTTTTGCTATTGAGAACCCACGCTTCAACAAAGGTATTGCCATCTGGAAATGCCCTCGGAAAAGGCCCCCTAGACCAGCCCCATACATTGCAGCGCTACCATGTTACCCCAGTAAACCGTTACCGGCCTGTTTTGTGTAGTATTCAACATACCTATGAGGATCATCGTAGAGTATCTGAGGCTGCATCTTATAGTCTAAACGATTGTTTGAAGGGTCTGAAGTGTAATTTTGCAATTACATTATCCACTATGAATGAAACCAGCTGATTCTGATTGGATTTTATTTCAATACAGATCTCATCAAACTGACTCTTACTAAGAGGTACGTAGTGTGGCTTATCGTACGTCACTGTGACAACTTCGTTCTTTTTCCCTTCAATATGTACAGTTCTCAACAGCGGGACATGACTGTCACCAACTCGTTGATAATCAATTATATCTGTGTAGATGTATAGGGTGTTAAATCCAGCCAGAATATCTGTGGGGAATGACCCGTACCATGGGGCATACCACCGATAGCCTGGTTTTAAGCCTAATATCTGTTCCAATTTTGCACTAAATTTCAAACTAAAATGGGGCTCGCCTTTTAGAAACATTCTGATTTTAAATTCATCATACCCCACCCATACACCATGTGGTTTTATATAAATGTTGATCTCTGCCACTAGTTTTCCTATGCCATTGTAATAACCGGTGTTGAGTTCATATTTCCAAGTTTTGTCGTGACCTTTCAAATCTATACCTTTGGCAAATTTTGTGCTATAGCTCGAACTCGAATTGTTTGGATAGGCATGTCTCAACGAGTTACTGGGCAGCGTTATGTCGAAACCGCCGTCACCCATGCTGATCGCAGTCAATGTAAATGATGTGATCCTGCAAATCCTAGAGTTTTATCCAGTTTCTAGGTCAAGGACTTGTTCCGATGGTATCCAGCTGTTGAATTTCTCAGGCCAACCAAGCCATTTCACAAGACTCATTTTCTTCCCTTTCTGTACTTTTTCATCCAGAACTGCTTCCACTTTAAAAGTTTTATCCTTAGCCACGATTATTTTCAGTAATTCCTGTTCATAAAAGGTCCCAACTATCATATCACCATCGTAATCTTTTATTCTATATACAGGAGGTACCCGCGGAATGCATTCGGTTATTGTAAAATATTCATCTGTGTACCCTTTTTCATAGCCTTTGGTAAACGCCCCTCTCAACTTGGGTGAGTCTCACAGTATCCCCAACCCGGAACCTGTAACTTTGATTACCATTTCTCATTATTGTTGTACCATACAGGTTCTTGAGAACTAGTCTAATATTTTCTTCACGAACATCAGCAGGCTTCATCTTAATAGACCGATGGTAGCTATGGTTTTAACCATGAACTAAATCTTGAATAACCTCAACATAGTGATGAGTGTTGGCTGCTGTGAGGTACCTCCACATTTGTGATTTAATTGTTTTATTAAATCTCTCAACGATACTCGCTTTGACATCATTTCCTGTAGCAAAATGTTTTATGTTGTACTTCTTCATTAACATTTCAAAATGTGAATTAAAAAACTCCTTCCCCTTGTCCGTTTGGACTTTTTGTGGTGTTCTTCCTTCTTTTAATGTCTTCAAATGCTCGCTTTACCTCGATAGCACCTTTATTTCTCAGCACACGAATCCATGCGTATTTGCTTAATACATCTATGCATGTTGACATAGATTTCATGTTGTCATTTTCCACACTATAAGCACTCATGTCAACCAAATCCAGCTGAAATTGTGAATATATATATTGAACAATAACTCTATTTCTTTGAAAATGTATAGCTACAGGCCTGTGTACCGTGTACGTATCCTGGGTGAGTAGACAGTCATTTGCCTCACCATTTTTGAGTATCTCCCCGGTTTTCTCCAAGTATGCTCTTTTCAAACCCTCTCTACCCACATAAGCACCAGGGTTTGCCAGGTCGTAGTAAATACTTTTCATAACCTGTAGAGCATTCGGGCAATAATGAGAAGTAACACATGTTTAACATCGTTTTATTTGAGCTTTCGAAATTACACATCATCCAAGAATTTCAGAAAAGTTACACAAGCATTCAGATTACTGCTGATTAGAAAATCTGTAAACAATTTAGAAATACATTCTACATCCACAGCATTATTACTCAACAATTTTATCACACAAACATCAGTTACATACGTAAACAAACATAACAGGTGCCCAATTTTAAAGTCTTTGTTGTCAACATTTGAAAATGTTAGAAGTTTATACGTATATAAGTTTATAGTTGTTTAGAGCCTTTGATTCAACACCATTTGACAACAATTGCAGCCAATCATCAGATGTATTCCTGACCGTTTCCATATGCTTGTTCAGATTATTAAAACGTTTTATACTGACATGGTCTTGGTTATTAAAAGGTCTACAAACATCAATACAGCTCTTGATAGCTTTGTGCATCAACTGTTTAATCGCTAAACCCACATAGGATTTGTTTAGATACACATAAACATGACAACTGAAGTTACCCATCGTTAGACAGCAGACTCTTTGCTTTCGTCGCACCAAGACACTACTGCGTCGCATACAGCTTCCTCATTAAATTTATCCATGTATTCATCCCTGTTCTCACTCAGTCTCTGTCTGATGTTCGGCTCCAACTTGAGCTCTTGCAGAAAGTTCTCAGCGGCCATGTGAACATTGGTCACCAGTGCATGAAACCCTGATGCATTCAAAGCCTTGACCAACACATGTTTCATTCGCGGTGTTAAAACTGTCTCCACAATGTCATCATAATGGGTCTCAAAAAAATAATCAGGCAGATCGAGACAAGAATGTCTTCTCTGGCTTGGGTGGTCCACTTCACATCCAATGCATGCTTTGTGGAGAATAGCCATAACAACGTTTTCCAGAATCATACCCAATGTTGCTTAGATGATCTTTAAAACTTTTGGTTCAAGGCGTTTGTCCATTTTGTGATAACTCTTGTTAGCATTTGAAAGGTATGACAGATTAAGAGGTCTTAGCTGATCACCAAACCGGTCAAGCCAATGGTAGTTTTTTGTTGGGTATGCTGGTGGAATCGAGCTGTCGGGGTCCGGGGTTCCGTAGAAGGCTTCAGCGTTGTCATCCCAGGTGTCACAGCCAGTCCTCAGCCTTGGGTTCTTCAATATCCGGTTGGTTGTAATCTTGAGACATGTTTCGTAAATTCTTCCGACTGCTTGATAGTAACAGGTGGTCTGCCTGTTTTTATGCTGTGTTGAGGATGGTGTTAGCTTAAGGCGGGGCTTCAGGGTCTTATGTCAGTCGAACAGTCCGCAGTCGCAGTCACAATCTAACCCGCTGACATTTTCCAGAAATAGTTCCAATCTAACAGAGTCATACTGCTTCATTCCATCGACAACTTTAAACAGTGCATCTACCGTATTATGTGTGCCCTGTTTTGGCCCCAAATAAAACACTTTTCGAAAATTGTTCCTTAAACTGGCATTAAAAACCATTTGACCAGTCACACCAGCCTTAAACTCTTGGCCTTCGGGTAATTCATAAAATGCAACCTCCGGTATCTCTGGGTTGAAAATGTATTCACCGATCCGACCATCATCCAACTTCCATTCCCGTGCCAACATATCCTGGTGTAGTTGATGGATTCAGGTTAAACTCTGCATCAGTTTCTTCTGGGCTGGCATGTTGATTATGTCTCTGCTGTCCATTTGTAATCTCTTGCCAACTCGCTGAGCTGCGGTTAAGCTGTTAGCTTTCAATGGTGTTTCAGCCAAAACGCTGATCGCTGCACAATCCGCCATGGTTGGTGTTGTGTAGGTATGTTTACTCAAGTAGGACTGAATGACCATCACCAGGGTCTGCGTGGTTTAAATACACAGACCACGCCAATCAGCTCATAAAACATGAAAGGTTAACACCCACTGGTTGTAGGACATCTGTTGTAGCACTTATCGGAACATAAAATGCCATGGGGTTATAGAATTGCTGAACCCTGGCACCCTTTTGTAAAACACTAAACATCCTGCCGCTGATACAGCACTTATTTATTGCCTGGGAATTTAACATTCCGGAACCCTAAGACCCCCATTGTTAAACATCAAACATATCGCACCTGTTATAACACTCGTCCGGGGTGCTTATCCGTTGTTGTAAAACATCAAACATGGACACAACAATGCAATCATAAATTACAAAGTCACCGGACATGCGTATGTCATTCCAGAAGTTCCGCCCTAACACACGTCATATAATCATTATTTGATGCATGTGCAGGAAGGTGTGGCTGCCCCTTCCAGGTGCCTCTAGAAACTTCTGCCCACCGTGCACACTCCTCACTCATGCTCCAGGGACTGGTAAAGTCCCAATTCTCTACTGCTCGCTCTCCATGGTCTTGAAGTTCCCTGCTCAATGCAATCCCACTTCTTGGGAGTGAGATAAGAACAGGGACCATGTGCCACAGGATTCTATCAAAACTGACCTAAGTTCCACAATGACCTACTAACATCATCTTTCATGGCCCAATATGGGGTTCTGTTAGGATCCAATTTTGGATTATTTTTATAGTATTAAATTGAAGTTTTACCAAGAACCAGTATGAGATGTTACTACAAACACTTAAAAAAAAATTCCAAGAGCTTAAGCAGAATAATTTCCATAAAGATTTTTTTGATGGACTCCTATAAAGGCCTGTAAATAGTTATATGTACAATAATTTGTGTTGTTTTCAATGTACCCCAAATATGGTTCTCTAAAACACTTTGGCTAAAATAGTTGATTATAGACCTGGAATTGTTATTCAACTTGCGCCTAGTTTTTTAAGAGTGTATGTTAGGTACTGTATTGCTGATGGTCGCTGGGAATGGTGCACAGATCTGTTTCTTTTGCAGGAGTACAACACACAAGTGGAAGTGACCTATCACATCAGAGAAAGGCCAATGCATGAGTATTAAATTGCAAATGTGCACATAATCCACTGCATTAAACTTTATGAAGCATTGAAAGCACTGTCCCTCAGTAGTAAATCCTAACCTGCATATCAATGCATATTCATAACGTTCATACCCACCACCTGTACACTATGACATTATCTCCCATGTTATAGTTCCAAACCAATTTAGAGGTTGGAGTCTTTTAAGCCACACTGAAATGCACCCACACATATACACACAACACACTGTTGTATATATTATAAAATCTAGTGTTTCAGTTGCCTCTGTTGCATACTGGCTAAGTTTAACATCATCTCCCACTGTATATTTGTCCAAGCCTAAATTTTGGTTTATAATTTGACAACTATGATTTTGTGCCAGGGCCAATTGAGATACTGTGCCTGGGCCAAGCTGTGAGCTAACTCGGTATAGGCTGATGTGTCGAAGGCCGGATCCCTAAGGTATTTGCTTTTGGCAAACAAGCAATTGTTTAATAAATGTTATTTGTTTAATTAATTACATAATGCAATTAATGTTTATGATTTAATCACTCTCTCCATGACATTTACATGGGATTAAAAAATAATGCCTGTGCTGGGAAAGGAATTCTGATATATATTTTTGGGGGAGTATTAATTAAGGGTCAGGTACCGAAATTGCTGTAACCCTATTGTTTTCATTTGTTTTATTATTAGGGGGCCTAGCAACAAATTTGCTGGAACACTATTGTATATGTTTGTTTTATTATAATATTAGGGTGCCAAGCACTTGCAGGTCCTATAACCCTATATTTTTGTTAGTTTTATTATTATTAGGGGGCCAAGCAACAAAGTTGTTTGAACCTTATTGTTAACATCTCTGCCAGGAATGGACAGCAGAAGCCACAAACAGAAAGACCTTATGGGGGCACTATAAATGTCATCAATGTTTTGTGAAATTTTGCACTTGAACAACATCTCTGAGACAATTGACCGGATTTGCATGCTGTTTGCTGTAAAGTATCTTTGGACCATTGTCTTTAAAACTTGAATTGTGAATTCGATATAAATTATTATTATTGATAAACCTTTATTTCAACAAGGAAAACAAACTGAGACCAAGGTCTCTTTTACAGCTGGGCCCTGCATGTACATGTTAACACATAAAGGTTTGTGTCAATTATTAATTTAAACCCTTGTTGGTCTCGGGCGATTTTCGGACAGATGTCATGACTTGGACATTTTGGGTCCTATATTAATTTCTGTAACAGGTATCATGAAGTATTGTATAGCTATGTAATCAGCACACTCTCAGCTACAATGAAAACACATGAAAACAGACTTCTGGGACATTATTTAGAAAATTAATGTGTTGGAAAGGCAAAAAAAATGTATACGCAGAACATTTCTTGGATATGGTATGATAAAAAAAACTGAAACCATTAAGTTTTGTTTCAATGACTAATTTTGAATCCCCCTTGCCTTTCCTGACAAATTACAGTGTTTTAGGGTCAAACTAATAAATAAAATTAATTGAACAATGTAAAATTCTTGGGTTCACAAAAATGAATCTTTTACACCAACATAGAAATCAAACCATATTTCAATAGTTTGATAGATGCTGACTTCCATGATTTATGCAGTAATTACACTAAATAGCCGCCAGATGGCAGCAGAGGACCGGTAGCACAGTTGGAGTTCTGTCTCGTTATAAAAGATACCAATTTTTTTTTGAAAAACCAAAGAACATTCCCATAGTATGTTGACAGAAGAACATTTTTACATCATATTTATAATGCAAATAAATAACGGCCTACTTATCCGGATGGGTCACGTCTACAGTCACCTGTCTGAGCTGAATGGTCATTCTCGTTGCCTGATAAAAAGTAGTCCTCGACAGAATCCCCTTCCTCAGCCTCTTGGTTACGTTCAAATAGGTGTTCTAAAACGTTTTGGGTTGTAAACAAACAGCTATCTTACATAACAAAACCGAAAACAGCATTTGTAATCCCCAATGGAGCTGTGGCTAGGTTGTGCACCATTGTTGTTTTCCATTGTTGTCACCATGACCCTAACCCCTTTCCATCATTCCTATGTCCTAAAGGTCATGTTTCCAGACTTTGACATAGTAGAAGCGCCATTTGTGATTGGGCAACAAAGATAAGACCTACAAACCGTGGATAAGGTGAATTCCCCATTACATTAGGTGCGTGGTGGCCAGTTTTGGTGCAAATTTACTTTTGCCTCACGCAGGCTGTGATAGCCATAGGAATACAAACTATATATGGATCACTTCATTAGAATGTCTAGATATTAGCTAACGGGGCCGCGGATCAGGTCGATAAATCGTAAAAAACAAACAGAAAACAACACAGTGTACAGACAAAACAAGACATAGAGAACAGAAAAAACAAGATGCTCACAGATAAAACAAGACAAAGTACATTGCTTTAAACACTGGTGTTATTCCCTCAGCGGCCTAATGTTTTTAGTGGATATTGGGCCAAGTGAGGTCTGCGCTGTCCCTTAGGTGTACTAAACAAATGCAGTGCACTAAACAAATGCAGTGCATATGAAATACATAACACACCTGTAATACTCTCAAGCTTTACATACAAGTCATGTACAATCAGATCATTGACGTACTACTCAGGAGGATTACATATATCAGATACTCTATCCCAGGGACTAACAGACCATGCACAAGGCCCTTCAACATATCAATAAATGTGGCTCTAATTTAACAAGGCTATAAATCCCAAAAGGAATATTTGAGAAAGATACTCTTTTGCTATACAGATAAACCCCAAGACCAGGAATGAGCCCTGAAAGATACGCACAGCTAGCCTTCGTGCGGGTGTAATAAATGTCACTGATGTGACCTAGAGTCTTGAAAGTTGGTACATTTGTCAATGTCCTCACAAGAAACATTTTTGCCAGTGGGAATCATAAAATCCGCCACATTTTCCGCCATTTAGAATTTTGCGAAAATCATTTAAAACTCTACACCCATCGCAGCAAATGAATATAGTTCAATTTCAAGGAAGCTCAATGTCTCATAGCGGCCATACTATTTGAGTTAGAATCATGTTAAGACTTGTGTTTAAAAACATGGGTACGCAGAGGATATATACTGAAGCTGGTGCCAATTTGGCAAGTGGTTCAGTAGAAGTAGACGTTTGAAGTAGTCAACATCAGTCAGATATGGTCCAAAATATGGAACATTTTATTTCAGTGAGATGTAATGGAAAGCAAACATTTGTTCTTAAGTTGAAGGAAGATGGATATTTACTCACGTATGATTAAGTTTAATTACATTAAAACATTCGGTTTCACTTTCTGATGCATTGCTTTTCTCCAAAATGTTTCTACATCTCACCAGGGAGAAGGGAAATATAGTTTCTTAATAGGCAGATTCATCCTATTCAAACCACAATGTGGTGAATAAGACAACAATGATCACAAGCTCTTGCACAAGCTTCCCCTCTGGAAGTGAGGGAGACCAGTGTTGACAGAAGAAACAGAAGAGACAGGTAGGTCGGTACGTTCTCTGCCAAAAAAACTGCTTACGTGTATCTGGTTTAATATCTGCATTCAAAGGGACATATTCTACTAAGGTAAGTAACCTATTTGCAAACAGTTACAGTAATGTAATCTTGCGTTAGCTGGTTAGTTAGCTTTACTATGCAGTTTAGCATCACTCTGCCTTTGCTAATGCTAACGCTAGTTGGCGAAGTGGACTTGAAAACAATAGTGTTTTCACCAGGACGCTAGTTGGCATTAGCTAACGTTGTATTTGCTAACGCTAAAAAGTGTAGTTAGTAATGCTAGGTAGCTAATGCAACCTAAAAACTCTGTTACTGTAGCAGAATATTGCTAATAAACAGCACAGTAGTACCAAACAGCAGTGCTAATAATGACTTTATTTACCTGATTATTCACAATTTCACTAAAGAATATGTAAAATAATGAATTATTATTCTTGCATTGATCATTATTTAGTAATGGTCATATACGATCAGTGAAAAACACCTTCATGAAGGTTACGTTGAGCTTGTTTGGCAAATTATTGTCTGTATGCGCAGCCATGTTTGTTTACATTGCACTGGATTCTGGGACCAATGATCTCTGCAACCAAAGATGGTTAAAAAAGACGATTCACCAATCTGACCAGAAGTTCAATACTTAAATACTTTCCTGTCACTCATCAGATACAGGTGACTCATCCTGTCACCTGTATCTGACTTTGTTTGATTCGGATAAACAAACTTTAGCAGACAAGTTGCAAATCAAGAAATTCCACTTGTGCGACAGACCAGACATCATGTAATGTTAAGTCGATCAGTCTTTTTTCTTTACAGGAAAGCATGTAAGGTAGCTAAAACTTTCTAGTCTATAATCTGTCATTTGCAACATTAATAAAAATGAAATATAACGTAATTGAACAAAATAGTAAGATAGAAGATAATTGGGAACAGGGGTCATATTTTTTAACTACGTCAGAAATTTCAGAAGTGGTAATTAATGACACGCTAGTTAACATTTTATGTGCTAATAATCACAAAACATTGACAACTTGGTAAAATTGTTATTGGGTACAAGAAGATATCAAAACTGTAGCTGACCAGAGGCCTTCTCTGCTGGCCTAGTGATGTCAGAATCAGAAAATTATATTTTTTATAATTTAATATATATATTCACAAATGCTGTATATATTTTACAAAGTTTGTTCTCATCAGTCTTTTAACAAAATGTCATTGCTATTATCTCCCTCAGTTGTGCTTTTTCCAGTGCAGCTCAGATTAGAGCTTTTATCCAATCAGATTTTCCACATGTGCTGTCTCCGGGTAAAAATCTACTGAGGCCCATAGAATTGTGAGTGAGTCCCATCTGCTATTGAAGCAATTGGGAACAATGTTGTTGACAGTCATATTCTTTAACCAATCAGATTTCGAGTTAGACATGTTGGGCACATTCTTTGACATGCCGGAGCCATCTAGTTCGCCTAGCCACATATGTCAGCATTTTTCGTGTGGTGTGATCGGAGGGCCAGTTAGCCAACTAGCAAAACTAGATTTATTTTAACTTTCTTTTAGATTTTAAATTTTTAGATGTAGTGCTTTAGATTTTTGGTTTAGGTTTTTACTTAGCCCTGTTGTTTTTTAACGCACAATGGAAGAGAATAAATTGATTTTTGTTGCGGATTTATTGGATAAAGCCTTTTTCCAGAAGGACTTTTTAAGAAAACCTGGAAATTGAACCTGGAACCCCCCCCCCCCCAACATTGTTGTTGTGAGGTTGTTCTTGTTTCTTTGGTAAGGACATTGATTTGGGCCTAGTGATGTCTATTTGTGATGCAGCATTCTGTCATACTGCATAATGGTACTGCACATCCTTGATAGTTTCAGTCACCATGTATTTATGTTTCTGTAATTAGTGTATTGTAAGCCATGTTTAAACCACTTTATTACACTGTGACTGTGAATATGGGGTGGTTATGTCGAATGACAGTAGCCTATAGCTCAAATTAGATTATTCGAAGATGGTTTTACTGTGAGGAGATAGCACTGAAGGCCTAGGTGTAAAATATACGGCCCGCCGCTGCTGCTGACAGTGCTGTTGGCTATGCCGTTAATAGGGGGTTCTATTAGGGCTGTTTTGAAAAGAACCAGTAGTCTAAACGTCACAAATTATATTTCGCGAAAACACAGTATGGCAGGCATATAGCCTATAAAATACTGTTCTGGTTTTATAGAGCCATTTTCGATGCTTCCCAACAGTGTACTTAACCAATTACTGTCAGGAATGTACCTATCTTGCCTTGATCTGCAAATGTGATCGGAGATGTGCTTTATTTAGTGATGTGAGCACTACAAAGAACGTGTAACAACTGTAGTTAGTAAAACCTTTCGAATTTTATTGACACCTGTGTATTTTGCCATTATATAGCCTTAGGAAGCCATGCATGCTAAAATTATTAACTTTCCGTCCATCGTGCTGAAGTTACTAAGCATTATTGGTAAGTAGGATAAATGTGCCCCCCCATGGAAATCACATGCCCGTCCAACACGTTTGTTACCTTGTACTGGGCCTTTATCTACTTGACCAGTAAGCAAGTTAATAAGGACTGTAACAAGCTAATAGTTTGTTTTAACCAGAAGCTAGTAGATAAATGGAGCTGCCATTTAGATGTACAGGAGTTAGTCAGGTGCTAATGACTTTCAAGAGGGGATGATTACTTTGTCATTTAAATGACGCTATATGGGCTTGGAAAATACAATGACATGCTAATATAGACAAATATTTAATGGAATGGTATGTTGCCATGATTTTTTAATCAAAAAGAATAGCTAGCAAGGTCACTAAAATTAGCTAACAATACTGCCGTTAGCAATAAATGCTAATAACGTTAGCTAGCTAATAACGCTGGCTAATCATATGTGGTTAACTACCTTCACTCTAAGCTAATGATACTCCATCTAAAATTATTCTGATGACATGGACATTATAACAAACAGTTTAGCTAATAATAATTTGACTTTTCAGAGATGGTGTCATGCTTTCAAGCTTCAGTAGTTAATCTATGCTCAAGTAGCTAAATTCATTCTATGTTTTCATTTGTACAATGACTTGCTAAAATAAGCAAATATTTAGTGTAATGCAAGGTTGGCATGATTATTTTGTTGAAAAGATTTGCTAGAAGAGCCTCAGTCTAAGCTATTGTTAGTTCACCTTAAATCATTCTGGTGACGTGAAAATTATAACCAATGCTTTAGCTATTAATAATTTGTCTTTTGTAGAGAGGGTGTTTTGTGTTCAAGGCAAAGTAGATAATCCCTGCTCAGTAGTTAAGTAATTTCTCTGTTTTCATTTGTTTCGACAAATCCATTAACTGAGAGAGGGCTAAACTTATCAAGTGCACTTTTAAATTGTAGCCATGGCAGTTAAATTAAAATGAAATTTGAGTTGTAATTTAACAACCCCACATGGGTAGGCTATATGCCCCTTGTCCTACAAAAGTCAACATATTTTTACAGTAAGAATAAGGAGGGTATTTTCCAAATAAATCAAAATCTGGAAAGGTATTGGTTTTATTGTTGCCACTTGTAATAGTCTTTTGATCATCAAAATTAAATAATTCTAAGATAAATGGTTTGCTCAATCATTGATGATAATACACACACTTAAGTAAAACACCCCTTTGAAAATGATAATGATTATCTCTTCTGACCCCCATCATTATCTTACAAGAAAAAGGTGAATTCATTAATATGCTCTGTGCTGGGGAAGACTGATAAACTTCCATTCAGTCATACTTACCATAAAATTGGGCTACATTTATTAGATTCTGAAAAATTCAAACTACTACCTAGTTCCATTCTTTGGTGCTTAACCCTCCTGGGTCTCAGGTGATTTTGGCCGTATTTAACTATTTGGACATTTGGGATACATTTCTGTAAAAGGTATCATGCAGTATTGTATAACCTGGTAATCACAACCCCCTCGGCTACAATAAAAACACATAAAAACAGACTTCGGGGACACTATTTAGAAAACTCATGTGTTGGATACGCAAAAAAAAATGTTTTACGGAGAACATATCTGAGATACAGTATGATAAAATGTTATTGAAACCATTATGAAGTTTTGCTTTACTGTCATATTACCTTGCTTTAGGCTGAATCCAATGAATAAAATTAATAATACAATGTAAAAAATATAGGTTCCCCAAAAAATAATGGTTCTTCAATCTAGAGATGAAACAGAAATAAAGATTATGAAAATGTGAGAATATTTGATTGTAATGACAGAGGATCAGTAGCGCAGTTTGTATTGACTTGTCCTAAAAAAATCAGTATGAAACCCCAATTTTTTCCAAAAACCAAAGAACATCCCCATAGTATGTTGACAGAAAAACATTTTATATCATATTTATAATACAAACAACGTAATACGGTGCTATAAATCCTAAATAGCGATGTATTTCTAATCTGGATGGGTCGTCTGTCTGAGCTGGATGGTCATTGGCGTCGCCTGGTAGAAAGTGTTCCTGGACAGAATAACCTTCCTCGGCCTCTTGATTACGTTCAAATATGTTCTAAAACATTATGGGTTGAAAACAAAGAGCTAACTTGCATAAACGGAATAAAAACTACGTTGGTGATCGCCATTATTGACCAGTGACCAGTGGCATGTGCCATGTTGTGTTTCGTCACTATGGTATTGACCCCTACGGCTTCCCATTATTCCTATGTCGTAGAGGTAATGTTTCCAGGTGTTATGACATAGTAGAAGCGTCGTTTGTGATTGGGCATCAAGGAATTGGACCTACGAACAAAGGATGAGTTGGATTCTCCAACGCGTAATGGTGACCAAATCTACTTTTCCTCTCGCGCAGGCTTTTCCTCTCGTCACAGAAACACAAACTGTGTTCCAATCTCTTCATTAGAATGCCTAGAAATTTGCTAAAGTCTGCCGTATGATTCTGGTGATTACTTTTCTGGATATTTATGGAAATGTACACTATGCGCTGAGTAAGCGGTGGCCACTTGGTGCCACTCTACCTTTTCCCTCTCGCAGACTGTGATAGCCATAGGAACACAAACTGCACCAATCTCTTTGTTAGAATGCCTAGATATTAACTAAAGTCGTATGATTCTAATGAGTACTTTTCTGGATATTTATAGAAATGTAGCATCGTACTATGTGTTCCGGTTGCTAACCATTTTTGGTGGAGTCTACTTTTGGCTATGATCCCCATAGGAACCCAAACTACGTATGGATTGCTTTGTTGGAATGTCTGGATATTACGTAAGTACGATTCTAGTTATTAGTTCAGTTCTGGATATTTATAGATATGTACACTATGGCTAAGTCAGTGTTGGCTGGTTTTGGTGCAACTCCAGCAGGCTGTGATCCCCATAGGAGCACAAACTATACCAATCGCTTCGTTAGAATACCTAGATATTAGCTAAAGTCAGCCGTTTGATTCTAGTAATTACTTTTCTGGATATTTATGTAAAGGTACACTATGCACTCAGTCAGCAGTGGTCAGTTTTGGTGCATCTCTCCCGTCACCTCTTGCAGGCGATGATCCCCATAGGAACACAAACTATATATGGAACACTTCACGAAGATGTCTAGATATAATCTAAAAAAAAAAATGAAGATTTTATCGATTATAGTTTTTTCGATTATTTATGCAAATGTGCACAGAGGGCTCCATCTGTGGATTGAGACCAGTGCTTGACATTAACTGTTTTGCTCACCAGCCACTGTGGCTAGTGGTTTTCCAAAGTTACTAGCCACTCAGCATTTTCATTAGCCACCATTTCGTTGTTGGGAAATGACGTTTTATTTGATTAGATTTGACTATGGTGTGCTACATATTAGCCTGTGTTGTTCACTTGTTCGGTCACTGGCGCGGAAGGCAATAGGCCTAACAGAAATGGAACAGAATCAAACACTGCATAGTGCTCATGGGAGTTCTAGAAATGTAGCTCGTAGTGTCACTGCCATTGCAATGAGATTACAATTGTAAAGTGTGTGTGTGTATATATATATATATATATATATATATATATATATATACATATACATATATATATAAGCGTGCGTGTGTGTGTGTGTGTGTCTATGTACATACATACATACATACATACATACATACATACAGGGGTTTTCCTGGCTCAAAATTAGGCAAAGGTGGTACCCCACTCTACCGGACAACCCTCTGTGAAATACTTTATATAATGTGGCTACACACTTGAAAAAGACAACTATTATAGTGTTAAATCTGCCGCTAATGCACACTACAATGTCCTCCCTATTATCAACCAAAATATGCAAGCAATATGTTTATTCTTAACATAGCCTAGAACTATTAACATGTTATTTAAAAAGAAATATGAAATCACTCATCAGCTTTATAATTCATCGCAGTCAATATTATTGTTGTCTATTTTTGTCATGTTATGTTCTTGTTAATATAGACTTGCATAAAAACGAAACAGAGCTGTATTTATTACAGCTTTGTCAAGTTATTTTTCCCCCATCCTAGCACTGACGCCACATCGTTAATCTCCCTCGACTTCTTTCAGCTGTACTAGGCTCTGCTGCTGTCGCTGATCCAGCGTCTTCACGTTCATATATTTATATTGTTAGTTACTTAAATATGTTAATTATATATTTTTTTACTCTATATATTGCTAGTACATACCCTAATTTGATGGTCTTTTCACCAGTCATCTTCGTTGGTCTCGCTATGTCTCTTTAAAAACAGATCAGTAATTCTAGGCTACTAGAAGTCACCTGAAAAGTTTTAAAAAATATTATGCGGATTAGATGTAGTTTGAGGTTATTAAGTTTAAATGGAATATTTTGACATGCCTGGGTGTAAAAGAAAACTAGGATTCACTTGTTTTTCTGACTTTACTCATCTCCGCGATGTCTGGACCCGTGTGGTCTATAGAGTATATATAGAGTATATAGAGCAAGACTATAGAGGTTTGACATAGGAGTTTTTCTGAACTATCACCCTTTATGAATG
Source organism: Esox masquinongy (assembly GCA_016801175.1). NCBI lineage: Eukaryota > Metazoa > Chordata > Actinopteri > Esociformes > Esocidae > Esox > Esox masquinongy. Next base: position 41,647 of record JACXGI010003822.1, read on the forward strand.
AATGAATGTATAACATACAATGAATCACAATATGGTAACAGTAATCAATGTATCAGCAATATATAAACTTGATCAATGACTGTCTGGGGATAATCAAGTAATGATGAATGTGTAGGGCCCTAATGGCTCTGTTATTTTTATACAAATTCCTGAAGCCTGCGCCACCAATATTTAACAAGGAAAGGATCTTGGAAGGGTGAGAAACAATGGTGGCGGATGGGGAGAAAGATCCGCCCAAGAATTAGCATAAGGGGATGGCCAGGAAGGTTATGCAAGATAACACTGTATAAATGTGTGTGTCCCAGGTTGGCAAGACAGTTGTTCCTGCAGGTCAACTCGGCTTTTATGATTGCTCATTAAAAGTCTAATTTGAATCCACAAACTCCTGAGTTATTGCATCTTTTTGAGTTGTTGCATCCTTTTTGGCAAGAAGATACATTTTTCCACGACAGGTCCTGTATGCAAGATTGACCGATTTCATTGACCGTAAACTGTATTCTGCCACAGACTCCAGAAAAAAAATCGACCTGCCCAAGCCCATTAAAAATTGCCCAATTGAGTGGGAAACACACCCCACCTGGCAACACTCAATATGGAAAAAGTTTCCTCCTACTGTCTTTTTAGCTGCAGTGTTTTGCTGGTATTTTATATATGAGCGCAAAATCATGTTTTACCGTGCCAACACACAGAGGCGGTGCAAGATTTTGGGAAGGCTGTCGCCTTTGAGCTTTGAATGCAGGAAAAACCCTGTGTATAGATATATAGAATGCCACCCGCCAAAGTGGCTAGTAAGAGTGACTGAGTTACACGTCACAGCCAAATTCTACCCGCATTTGGCAGGTGGGCGGGTGCCAATATCAAGCCCTGATTGAGACCCATGAGGGTTAAGGCATTGTATTGCTCTGATATTGTCAGACTTTTGAAGTCTCCATTTTTATCCGATGGAGAAAATTGTATTATAATACTAATTGTGGTAAATATCTTGAAAGCTATTGCAATGTAACATGCAAGTAAATTCAGTTTAGCCAAACAGTGGCGGTTGTTGCATTGTCAGAATTATTTTTTCTTTGCTTATTTTGTTCTCTGCTTATTTTACTGAAGCTTAAGGTTCTGCAAATGTATTACGCTAAATAATTATTCACGAAACGAAATACCAACAATCACCAATTATAAATTCAGCAAACATATTACACGTTACTGTTTTTCATCAATAAAATCAACAAATTACTTTTCTATAATTTCCTGTAGGCTGCTGTAAATCATTCTTTGTAAACAGCATGTACACAGTTTCATTGTTTTTCAGTTGTTACATGTACATGTTTACCTTGGAAGCCTCACTGCTGCTATCCCTGCATTTCAGATGCACATGCCACCTTGCACCTTCAATTTGCACATTTATACATCCCACTCATAACATACATTGTTCTTAACTGTTTCACTTGTAAATATTTAGCACTCTTCTATTTGCACTTCTGGTTAGATGCTAACTGCACTGCGTTATACTGTACTTGTACAATGACAATAAAGTTAAATCTAATCTAATAGCAATGAAATAGCAATGATGTCAATGTATGAATGGGCGATAACCCCCTTATCAACAAAGACACACCTATGCATGTGACTGAAGTGTAATGATGAAGAATGATGATGAGGGTAGAAATTGTATATAATCTGAACTTGGTGAGCAAGTCAGAAACAACTCAGACACAATTTACAGCGTTTAGTTCACAATGGCAAACTAAACACCCTGACAGCATTGCAGATGCTACAAGATTTAGATGAGATGGAGTCAGATGGAGGATCAGATACAGATACCAAAATCAATGTCTCGGGTGCCGGGTCTTCATCTGATTCTAATAATGAGCCACCACCTCCAATACCTGCCACCTCCACCAATGTATTTCAATGGGAAAAAATTGTTCGTAGACTTGAATGGCAAAAATGACAAAAATTCTACACGCATCTCCTCCAACATCTTTTAAGCTATCAAGTCCAAACCAACGCTAAGATGTTCAGACTGGCCCAACTTGAGTTGCATATATTCAGATTTTTGATACTATTGTAACACCCCTGGCTGGGATGCTGAATCAGGAGATGGAGTTAGAGGTAGACAGTACTGGGTAGAATTTATTAACCTAAACACAGACAGCTGTTGGCCGCTGTCTACGCCCCAACCCTATCAGCAAACACACCATAGGCACTTAGCAAACTCTCTCTAAGAACTGTAGCTAGCTCATCAGGTATCTCACAGGTACATGGCACTCTGTCACACAGGAGTGGAGCCAAAAGAGGCTGATGTCCGCCAAAACCCCACCATATATAAACTACAGCCCCGGGGAACCCTAGACACACCCCTGCTGTCCAACAAGCCCCCCCCCCAGAGTTCCCACCTTGCCGCGGGATGTCCCACCCAGATAAACAGCCGCACCGAACTGTAAGACCAAGCCCTCTTAATGAGAAATGCATGAACATGAACACCTGACAACAGCACTTAAAGGAATGCATTTTACAGAAATACAGGTTCGCCACACAATGTTTATATTTGTAATTATAAACCATAAAACCCTGCATAAATTAACATGTGTTTCAATGAAAGCCAAAGTAATACAGAGGTTTCAATTCAAAACCTTCATGCTTTATGGTCAATCATCCTTTGATAACAACTTTAAAGGTTTGAGGCTGAAGGAACAGAAAAATAGTAGTAGTTTGTTATCCTATGGTCAGTAAACCAACCTCCATGCCTTTAGTTCTGGGATATAAACTAAGCAGGGTTTAGGGAAGCTCTCTCTTGCATTTTCCTCCCTTCTGCCTGCACCTTTGCTCCTGCAAACATCTTGAATCTCCGGAGAACTTTTATTTTTGGTACTGTAATAGTAATACTCTCTTTAGATACTAAATTCATTTGTTACATTAATTAATTTACTATTTAGAATTAATCAAAAACGGGTCAAAATCCAGTTCCTTCATCCCCACTACAAATGATGAAACGGTTATTGATTTTACGTATGCTAATTAGCATAAATAGCGTTAATTAACTATTAGGCTGTATCTTTGAACCGTTCGAGCTACAGACACGAAACCAACTTTGGTTCACATGTTTAAGCTATCTGCACTGCAAATTATAAAACTGTTATTGATTTTACGTATGCTAATTAGCATAATTAGCGCAAATTCACTACTAGGCTGTATCTTATGAACTGTTCGAGCTACAGACATGAACCAACTTGGTTTCACAAGTTTAGACTATCCCTACTTCAAGTTAGGAAACGTTTATCGATTTTACGTATGCTAATTAGCGTGATAAGCGTTAATGAACTACTAGGCTGAATGTTTGGAACCGTTCTACAAACATGAAACCAACTATGTTTTAAACGTTTAGGATATCCCCAGTTCATATGGTGAAATGTTTATTGATTTTACGTATGCTAATTAGCGTAAATAGCATAAACTAACAATTAGGCAGTATCTTTTGAACCATTCATGCCACAGACACGAAACCAACTTTGGTTCACATGTTTAGGCTTTCCCCATTTCATCTGATGAAACTATTATTGATTTTATGTATACTAGTTAGCATAATTTGCGTTAATTAACAATTCGGCTGTGTATTTTGAACCGTTCAAGCTACAGACACGAGACCTGTCATTCGTAACACTTTTATGAACTTTAACTATGTCATGTATGCTAATTTCTGCTAATTATCCTCACCAACAGTTTCTCTTAAACCTTAAAAAATTCAGACTCCAAACCTTTGAATAGGTAAACACTATTTTGAACCATAAATACTTTTTTAAACAGCAAGCAAGCACATCACATTTCCTTCAGGAAATGTACTTACCTAGATAGGGTTTCAGCAGTTCAGTGGTGAAACCCTATTGTGTTTGTTCTGGTTCATTATTATTAGGTGTCCTCCGATAGGAGGAACCCTATTGTAATTGTTAGTGTTATTATTATTAGGGGTCCTCCGGTAGGACCCGATTCCTCCAAAGGGGGCGCCACAGGCCACGCTATATATTTTTTTTTTTCACAATGACACAATTTCCACCACGATTGACCTAGAATGCTGATTCTTTGTCTGCATGCTTCATACCCCAGGAGGTTCAACACTGCATCAAGATCCTATCATGTGCGGGAGAAACTGTGGGAGGTGCTGCGGGAGTATGGGGTGAGGAGATCCCTTCTGAGGGCTATCCAATCCCTGTACATCCAAAGTGAGAGCTGTGTTCGGGTTCTCGGTAGTAAGTCGGACTTGTTCCAGGTGGGGGTTGGCCTCCGCCAGGGCTGCGCTTTGTCACCAATCCTGTTTGTAACTTTCATGGACAGGATATCGAGGTGAAGTCGGGGTGGGGAGGGGTTGCAGTTCGGTGGGCTGGGGATCTCATCGCTGCTTTTTGCGGATGATGTGGCCCTGATGGCATCATCGGTCTGTGACCTTCAGCACTCACTGGACCGATTTGCAGCCGAGTGCGAAGCGGTTGGGATGAGGATTAGCACCTCAAAATCTGAGGCCATGGTTCTCAGCAGGAAACCGATGGAGTGCCTCCTCCGGGTAGGGAATGAGGCGTTACCCCAAGTAAAGGAGTTCAAGTATCTCGGGGTCTTGTTCGCGAGTGAGGGGACAATGGAGCGGGAGCTTGGCCGGAGAATCGGAGCAGCGGGGGCGGTATTGCATTCGCTTTACCGCACCATTGTGACGAAAAGAGAGCTGAGCCGGAAGGCAAAGCTCTCGATATACCGGTCAATTTTTGTTCCTACCCTCACCTATGGTCATGAAGGCTGGGTCATGACCGAAAGAACTAGATCGCAAGTACAAGCGGCTGAAATGGGTTTTCTGGTGGCTGGTGTCTCCCTTAGAGATAGGGTGAGAAGCTCAGTCATCCGTGAGGAACTCGTAGTAGAGCCGCTGCTCCTTTGCATCGAAAGGAGCCAGTTGAGGTGGTTCGGGCATCTGGTAAGGATGCCCCCAGGACGTCTCCCTAGGGAGGTGTTCCAGGCACGTCCAGCTGGGAGGAGACCTCAGGGTAGGCCCAGGACTAGGTGGAGAGATTATATTTCGACACTGGCCTGGGAACGCCTCGGGATCCCCCAGTCAGAGCTGGTAAATGTGGCTCGGGAAAGGGAAGTTTGGGGTCCCCTGCTGGAGCTGCTGCCCCCACGACCTGATACCAGATAAGCGGATGAAGATGAGATGAGATGGAGATGTATCCATTTCTCCAGCTGACGGCAGTCATCCAATAAAACTGTTAGAAGACCAAAGTAACGAAGGGAAATGTTTTCCAATGTTATACCTGAAGGGGGGTCTTACTTTTCACGACAGTCGCAAAGAAAAGCTAACTGTGGCAAAATATCTAAATACACGTTTGCTAAACGCTGATGGCAGATTTGCCAAAAACGCAGATTTCATATTTCATGCCCAATACATATCAGAAGTGCAACAAGTTCTATCCAATGTGTCTATAGCAATGAGAAAAGGTTCAGGACATGACATACATAACACTAACCTGCCCAATATGTTAATGGATCCACATTCCTAGAAAAAAGTATTGCAAAGTGATGAACGCTATAAGTTCTTACAGCCAATACAAGGAACACCACCATTTTGGCAATCTGCCCAAAAAGATTTATTTGCCATGATAAGACAACTTGGGATTCCTACTTGGTTTTGTTCATTTTCTTCTGCTGATATGCACTGGCCAGAAATGATGACAACACGTTTGCATCAACAAGGCAAAGATGTAAACATAGAACATAGACTCAGTTGGTCTGAGAAATGTGCATTACTCAAACAAGACCCTGTTACAGCTGCTAGAATGTTTGACCACAGATGGCACTGTTTTTTAAAATACGTCATTATGTCCCCAGCTGCTCCTATTAGAGGAATAACAGAGTATTTCTATTGAATTGAATTCCAAAATAGAGGTTCACCTCATTGTCATTGCTTGTTCTGGGTTGAGCTAGCACCTCAAATTGACAAAAACACTGATGAAGAAGTTGTTGACTATGTTGACACATTTGTCACTTGTGAACTGCCATCATCAGATGATGAGGAATTGTATGAAGTTGTCAATACAGTTGAAAAAACATAGCAGTAAACATTCCAAAACATGCAGGAAAAAGAAAACTGAGTGCTGATTTAACTTCCCTTGCCCGCCATCTTGTCACACTTTTGTTACACGGCCTGTGAAATTGCCAATTGATAATGCTGAAAAATGTGGCACACATGAAACCACCACACCAAATGAGTCACACATGGAAGCTCACGTAAGACAACTAGTAGATCAATATTATGATGAACATCCAGAGGAGCAAAATGTTGAAAACATGACTACGATGACAACAGAAATAGACATGGACACATTCTTAGCAAAATTAGTGGATAAATACTCAGATGAGGCAAAAGAACACAGTGAACAACCCAATCAACCACTAAATGAACACGAACTGAGCAAACTTATGACACCACATCTTGAAAAAAATGCGAGATGGCATAGTAAAATCTGATCAAACATATGAATCAACAGAAGATTTATTTGAGTCCATAAATATTTCCCAAGTACTCTTTGAAGTTGCAAATTCCAAACTGACCAATAAGACCAATATGGTTCTGAAGCGAAAACCCAATGACGTTTGGATCAACCAGTACAACAAAGTTGTTACGTGCTTGGAATGCTAATATGGACATTCAGTTTTGATGCATACTCAAGTGTGGTATATATAATTTCATATATTTCCAAGGCTGAACAAGAAATGGGATTCTTGTTAGATCATGCCCAAAAAGAAGGAAAAGAAGGAAATCTAGATGCTAAAGCTGCATTCAAAATACTTGGCAGTGTTTACATGCATAATAGAGAAATCTCTGCGCAAGAGGCTGTTTATAGACTGACTGGAATGCATTTAAAGTAATGCTCACGGAAAGTTACTTTTATACCGACAGGAGAATATCATATGCGAATGAGTCTACCATTGAGTGTATTGCAAGGGCAGACAACAGCAATAATGAGCAAAACAGCATTTGGATGACAAGTGTTGTAGACAGATACAAACATCGACCACATTCACCAGAGTTTCAATAAATGTCCCTTGCAACATTCTGCTGAAATTGCCAATCAGTCTACGTGTAACAAAGGCTTGATCGTCATACTAGACAATAATTGCGGTTGCATTAAAAAACGCTCACGCACAGAACCTGCAGTCATATGCTACGCTAGACTGTCGCCTATAAAAGATTCAGAAACGTACCACCACAGCGAGTTGCGGCTGTTTTTGCCATATTATGAAGACAGTCAGTTAAAACCACCACCTTTTGAATCATATGAGGATTTTTACAGTCTCTGGAAAATATGTGATTTTAACAATGACATGGACACAGTTAAAGTGATCGTAAACAACAATCGAGGTTTATATGAAAAAGAGTCTGACAAACTACAGTATGCTCAGAAAGTTTTTGAACACCATGGTGAATTGGATGATGCATGGTCACAAATTTGCTCAGAGCCAGAAGTGCAGTGCCTTGAAAGTTTACAATTCACAGCGAACGTGGAAGTTGAACATGACCTACAGCCTGCTTCAGAAGATATTCCTGTTCCAGCACCAAGCGTATCTACATGTTGTACAATTGAAGTCAGGCACTCCATTATCAGTAAACAAGAGGCTGTGAATATAATGCGGTCTTAAAATTCTGAACAAGCACAGATATTTTACAAAGTACGGCAGTGGAGTTTGCAAAAAGTATGGGGAGAAAACCTGCAGCAATTAACAGTTTTTGTTACTGGTGGAGGTGGCACAGGCAAAAGCCATCTAATAAAAGCAATACATTATGAAATCTCTAGGATTCTAGCACAAACATCTACAAATCCTGATGACAATACGGTCATTTTAGCTACTCCAACTGGGGTAGCAGCATATAACATTGGTACTGCAACATTACACAACACTTTGAATATTGGTATACATGCCCGCTTGCCCTACCAACCATTAGGCGAAGAAAACATCAACTCTCTACGCACTAAACTGTCCAATTTGCAACTGCTAATTATTGATGAAATATCAATGGTAGACACCACACTGTTTGCTTACATACATGGCAGGCTACAACAAGTATAACAATGTGGAGATCATTTGTTGTTTGGCAAAGTCAGCGTCATTGCTTTTGGAGACTTCTGCCAGTTACCACCTGTCAAAGGCAAACCTTTCTACACAGATATTCCAGGACCAAACATTTCGAATGATCACTTCAAAATAGCACAGTTAACAGAAGTTGTGAGACAAAAAGATTCTGCTTTTGCAGAGTTGCTTAATCGCATTTGTGTTCATACAAAAGCAACCCCGATGGTGGATACCGATATTGCAATGCTTCAGCAATGTGAAACAGGACAAGATCCGCCTGCGCTACAAATTTTTGCGACCATCAGACATGTTTGTGACTACAATTCACAGATGCTTATTACAATGTATACAGACAATGTAACAATTAAGGCACAAGATTTTGAACGTAATTCTGAGACAGGACGGCTTGAACGAAAAACAGGTTACCACACCAAGGTTTACAATAGTTGCCTGAAACAAACTTTGTGCTTAGGCATAAATGCTCACATTATGTTAAACAAAAACATTGATGTATCAGATGGACTTGTTACTGGTGCCTTTGGTAAAGTTGCTGACATCATGTATCAAAGTGACATGTCTTTTCCCAGTGCAAAACATTTAGTCTTTGATGATGACAAAGTTAGACAAAAACAGAGAACTAAGAGACTCACCACTTCTAAGCACAACATAACAATCATTCATCCTGAGAAAGAGAAAGTCTCCAACAATGGCGGGATGAGACGTCAATATCTTACTGTAAGCAGCGCTGTTGTAAATTTGGGAAAAATATTTTCTCCAGGGCAAGCTTGTGTGGCCTTAAGTCGTGTCACGTCTTTAATTGGCCTGATAATCCAAGATTTCAAAGAATCTGTTATTTATTGCAATGCAAATATTCAACAGGCTATTGAACAAATGCCTAAGTTCATTTCTCAAATGCCAGCAGCCAAAAACTCCAACTCCTTCATAACTGCATTCCACAATATCCAAAGTTTGAATGCACATTTCCAAGACATGCAACCTCATAAAACTATTCTAGGAGCAAACTGCATCTGTCTGGATGAAACATGGTTTACAGCCAAATGACCCACAAGACTATCTATTTTTACCAAATTTCACATTCAAACACAACACACGTTTTGATTGCTACACTCCTCTGAACAACATCACCAACACATTAAAACAGAAGGCAAATGGACGTGTAGGAATATTCTGCTGTACAACAGACAGGTTGAAACTCCACACAATACAAATATTGAATCTTTGATTTTCCATGTTCCCCATTTTCAGTTACTTGTAGCAGTTGTGTATAGACCACCGTCATACCTACTTGACCTCTTCAGACAAAAGTTATTGCTGCTTCTTGATGACATAAACAGTTTTCCAGAAGGAAAAGTAATCCTGTGAGATTTTAATGACAATATTTTACATTCAGACTCAATATTGACACTATTGGAACAGCACAATTATATGCAATTTGTTACCTCTCCAACAACAGATGCCAACACACTCATAGATCATGTATACATAAAAGACGTGGCCTTTCAAATAACTATTGACTTGCTGTCTACCTATTACAGTCACCACAACCCTATCCTTATACAAATAGGGTAAGCCTGAGTTAAAAGCACAAAACATAGCCTATGACTTACAAAAAGTATCCAAAAAATAAACTGAAATAACAGCCACACTTCAACAAATTAGCAACAATTCAATTCTCAAAAGTTTAAAACTGAACTATTTCTATTTGCCAAACTGTAAACATGTAAAAACATGGCACAAAACTAATGTGGATTGCCTACTAAATCTATTTAAGGCAAAATTGCTGGAGCTTAAAGATGAAATGGACAGTTATCCCCAAGGTCAAATAATCCTCAGATTTGAAATGACAATACGTTTTACTTCAACAACAATACTCACACTCTTATAACAATGTATACACATAAAAAAACTGTTAACATCAAAAGTGTCACCAAAGACCTCAAATTCACTCTGAAGACTACATCTACATCTAGCCATTTAGCTTTCCACCAACCTTGTAGATTCAAAGGTTCCTTACTTCCCTTCTCTTAGAAAAGCCACCTAGACAGACACACCTTGAAACACCTATCACCCCCCTTGCAGTCCCATTTCTGCAATTCACACTTGGCCTCACTCATTGTTGTCACGCCCTTCACATCCGCCTCCTCATAGTTCGTGCCAGGCTCTTCCTCTCTCCTGTTTGTCTGTGTATGTTTGGGTGCCGGATCCGGGCTCCTGTAATCCAGTTCCTGCTACAGTGGGTAGGTAGAGCAGGTGGCTGGCAGGCGGGCAGGTGGAGGTGTTAGGAGGCTGGGTAAGGTGGAATCTTGGGAACGAAGATAAACAGGGTAGGCAGGAAGGAACAACCACAATGGATACTCAAACTATGGTTTGGAGTGGCCGTGAACGTTACTACGTAGTAGAGAATAACAACGATCTAGCGCCGGACAGACGGAAACCAGGGTATTTAAAGGCAGGCTGATGAGGGAATGAGACTTGAGAGGCAGCAGGGGGAAAACCCCATAAACACGGACAGACAGGAGAGAGAAAAAGCCTGGCCCGGACTAAGAGGAGGTGGATGCGGAGGGCGTGACAAAATCTACCTCTAGCCATTACGCTTTCCAGCAAACTTCTGCATTCAAATGTACCTTACTTCCTTTCCCTACACTTTTGTCAAGTACATTTCAGCTTGAAAACACAAATACATTCATCATACATTTTCCTCAGTTATTCATGTTCTCCTTGTATCTCTTTAGTAATAACCTGACCTGCATAACTTGCCGTCAACCAGTTGTTTTTTACATTCAAACGTACTATCTGCCATCAAGTACACTGATAGCCATATCAAAATGGAAATTATACGTTACAAAAAACATATTTTCTCTGCTTCTACACTTTAAACAGTTTGTACACTCATAAACGTTCATCACTTTCCACAACCTTTTACTAACACTTCAAATCAAACTACTACAAACATGGCCAAAACACATCTGCAAACATTTTTACATTCAACTATATCACTCATCACTATGACATGATCAGCCCTGGTTTCAAAATCATACACTTCTTCCGGCATTTCCTAGGTAAGCACACTTGAATTACATTGTCACTGCAGGCATTGTACAATAACCTTGTAGTACACTATCTCATGTTTATTTCATATATTAAATACATTGCCTATCATATGTATTTAACTGGTACTATATCTGAGCATCTTATTCCTAATTCCAGGTGATAGAAAACCCAAATCGGCCAGTGTCTACTGCCATCACCAAATCACAATCCAGCTCTTTGAGCTTACTCTGTGATTGCCTACAGGAACAAGCTCCTGGCCACGACGCCTTGAACCCTGAATATACAGTATACATTCAGAAAAAACACCACCTACACTTTAGAACCCTTCAAGACTCATCCTCAAAACACTTTGCTTCTTCAATCAAATTTTCCAAAGCTTCTTCATGGCTCATTCCCAACCACCTACCTCTGCTGTAAGTACAATTTCTTAATATTTTCTACACATTCCATAGCCATCATGTATACTAAAGGCACTTATCACTAATTTACAACACATATAACCCTACTACACAAAGCTCTTACTCTGCTCTCCTTTTGCTTTGTTTTTTTGTACATTCACCACATAAGCAACAGCTAACAGGCACTGGGGTAACCCTTCAAATTACAACCCGTTACTTGCAGGGTAGTTCCCACATAACTACGTAGTAACAAGAATGTAAGTACGTGGTAAGAATGGGTAGTTATGCAGGAACAATGTAGGTGTTACGTGTACTTATATGAACGAAGAACGATACTACTCCAAAACTACTTAGTAAACAGACAGGTGATAAAAAAGCAATTTTTAAAGTATATAATTGTCATTCTTATTCATGCTTATGAATTTACCATTTAAATGTGACTTTACTAATTAATTTATTGCAAGTTCGCTCGCAAAATTAAGGATTTAAGAGAAAAGAAAGATGATGCGCATTTCTCTGCTTTGCGCAACTTTTCACGGCCAACACACGCTTCGGGCAATCGGTTCTTGCCAAACCAAAAGCTGCGTTGACATCAATCAAAAATGTATGAATTGATTATAGATGTGTGTTACGAATCAAGCCACAGAAAGCACTTATCTGTTGGGTGTCCTACAGCCCCCAATGCTTCTCCTCATAATAGGCGCCCACATGAACATTTTTTTTCTCCAATATGCCAGATCGAAAGCGCTCCAATGTAGCCTATTATTTCGTCGCGTTCAAAGCGAGAAGCTGACAAATGAAACGGATAGGCTTAACAAATAAAAGATTGTCAGGTTTTACTGTTGTTGAGGACAATTAAACTCTAACATTAGAAGGCATACTTTAATGTATATAACCAAAGGTGCCTGGCTCACTATGCAAATCTCCTAAATGTTGTGTTGTTTCCAAATGTAGATACAAATAAGATCCATTAGCTTGTGGTGGAAATACACATTAAAACTAGTAAATTATCATTTGTTTTCTGTTAGTACTCCATAACATACCTTCACGCCATCATCCTGTTGTAGCTTATTCTTTTCTATACCTTGTGAACTTCACCCTTACTTACCATGTAAGTTCCTAGTAAGTCCATCATCTTTAACTAGTTCTTATTCGGTACCAACAACACTTGCAGTGTATTTGAAGCAGTGTCTGATCCCACGTAGTTACAGTGTAGTTACATGTAAAGTGGGCTGTAATTTGAAGCGGTGTCTGTTCCCACGTAGTTACACCGTAGTTACAAGGAAAGAGGGCTGTAATTTGAAGCAGTGTCTGTTCCCACATAGTTACACTGTAGTTACAAGGAAAGAGGGCTGTAATTTGAAGCGGTGTCTGTTCCCACATAGTTACAGTGTAGTTACAAGGAAAGAGGGCTGTAATTTGAAGCGTTGACTGTTCCCATGTAAATATACTGTAGTTACAAGGAAAGAGGGCTGTAATTTGAAGCGGTGTCTGTTCCCACATAAATACACTGTAGTTACAAGGAAAAAGGGCTGTAATTTGAAGCGGTGTCTGTTCCCATGTAAATATACTGTAGTTACAAGGAAAGAGGGCTGTAATTTGAAGCGGTGTCTGTTCCCACATAGTTACAGTGTAGTTACAAGGAAAGAGGGCTGTAATTTGAAGCGGTGTCTGTTCCCACGTAAATACACTGTAGTTACAAGGAAAAAGGGCTGTAATTTGAAGCGGTGTCTGTTCCCACGTATTTACAGTGTAGTTACAAGGAAAGAGGGCTGTAATTTGAAGCGGTGTCTGTTCCCACATAGTTACACTGTAGTTACAAGGAAAGAGGGCTGTAATTTGAAGCGGTGTCTGTTCCCACATAGTTACACTGTAGTTAGAAGGAAAGAGGGCTGTAATTTGAAGCGGTGTCTGTTCCCACAGTTACAGTGTAGTTACAAGGAAAGAGGGCTGTAAATTGAAGCGGTGTCTGTTCCCACGTAAATACAGATGTCGCTCATTTAATTCCAGAGTTTTCTTACCGCGGTAGATTGGTCAAACGGTGATTGCACTATTCCAAACACATGGAGGATCTACAACGCTGAACATGCTATTTGTTCTCGAAAATCGTTTTCTAAACGACAGTACACACAATGTTCAGAATGTTCTCCTAGCATAACAGGTTATAATGATTTTAAAAGCGAAATGTTTCTAGTTGCAACTTCATCACTGATATATTATAATAAAGAAATACACCAATAGCCTACACAGAAATAAAGACTATTTGTTTAAGCATTTGAATTATCTTAAGAAATAATAAAATACAAAGCAGAACTATTTGTTACGATCATAGTTTTGTGGTATGGTAGAAAAACACAGTGTGGCATGGTAGAAAAACACATCTTATGACAGTTGGCGAATAGGCTGTCAGAGTTTACTCTAATACTGTATTTAATAGACAAATGCGTCAGTCGCTTATTTGTTGCATCAACTCATCGTTTTAACTTCAGTTGCACATGCTACCCTACTCATCCAATTTCATTGTACTGTACTTGTTCAATTACAATAAAGTTTAATCTAATCTAATGTTGTCATGGTTAATGTCAAGTTGTCATAACAAAGACATTGGCAGGTTATGTTGTCTCAGTTAATGTCAAGTTGTCATAACAAAGATATCCCAAACAATGTCAACCTTGCATAAAAAATTACATAATCAACCGAATGACACCTAATGACAACATTCATAAACGTTCAAAATGATTCCTTCATGTGTCATGTCAAGGTTATGACAGTATAATGACAGTGTCATATCACTATTATGCACACCCCTTCAAATAAAGTGTTACCCATTATTTAATTAAATATCTCGATTTTCATTTGATATTATTTTGTCATTTAATTTCTAACAAAATTATCTGGCCTACTGTACAGTACTTGGCCGTTGTATTGTGAGTTATTTATTTATCAATGGAATTGATTTAGAAAATACCATTTTGAAAGATACACCCTCTTCCTTACATGACTTCCTAAATAGGTTTGTATAGCCTTAGTAATAAAATCGAATTCATTAAATTACTGTTTTATATTAGCAGAGAAAAAAAATCGAACATAACCTACACCATAGCCTATACCATTCATATTCTCTGATTATTTTACCGAAGATTCAGCTTTTTATGTAGCCAAAATCATCAAATGTAGCTATTATACAAAATAATTAGCCTATCAAGGAAAATGGCAAGTGCACACGGAACAAGACCAAGGAAAACTGTGCGTCAGGGTTTAAGTTAGCCGGAAAATGCGGCTTTTCGCCGATATCATGTGTGTCCGGCAGATTAAAAAATATTAACTACCAAAATGTCCGGTGAGAAAAATGCCAAATGAATAAGTAAATATATCAATAGCATATTAAAAAGCCTGATATTGTGTGACCTGTATGATCTGTTGCCACGAAAACAGTGAGCCTCTGCTCACTACAGTATCACAGGAAAACAGCGAGCCTCTGCTCACTCTCACAATAAGACATTACTGAGTCATGTGACTAAGGTTGGCACGAGAACCAAAAGCAGCATCTCCTACATGCGACTCCGAAATGTCCAACGCGAAGCAGACATAACCCGGCCGGTTTAAAAAAATCATAGTGATGGTGCTACTGAGGCCAGCAAACGAGGTTCAGTGAATGATCTGACCCTATAGTATAGCATCACAACAATCTTAGTCCTATTTCAACACTTCAGCCAGCGCCACAGGGACTTCCATGAAAAAGTCCATATGGGGGGGTTGGGGTTCTAAGCCCGAAATGTATTGTTATCCTAGCAACACCTCTGGCGACAGCTAGGATCTGTGAACTGATCTTCACAATCACTTCACAGACTGTGAAGAGTTAATTCTGCTGACTAATTTAAATAAAAAATATTTGTTGGATCATAGAGTTTGTGTTTTATTGCTGTTTGAGTGTAGGGTACTATACAGTATGGCTATTTAAAACATATGTCCGGAACTCTGGAATTTTAAGGCCATATTTGCCGACTTGATAAGACAAATAAGCGACTGAAACGCGCTTGTCTTTTAAATAATAATGTTGCGAAATTAGGCTACATTATGGGGCATTATTTTAAAAATTAATTGAACATCTGGATTTTTATAATGCTTTTTTGTCATTATTTAATCAAAACAAAATTGTCAGGCCTACTGTACCTGACTGTTATAGTCTAACTTGTATTTATTTGTCAATGCAATTGATTTGGAAAATATCATTTTGAAAGCTACACCTTCCTGTCATGACTTTTACTAAATAGGTGTAGCATATTACATTGTTCCGCTATCAGAATTCAAAACTCACAAACTGAAAACTATTTGGAGACTAATTATCGTTTTTTTACTCCCTATTCCTAATAACTGATTGGGCATGTGACAATACAAGTATTTTAACAGGCGCTTTGTCTCACCCATCTTTCTCCTTGGGTTAATGTGGAGTAATTAACTGTAATTTGTCGACTTAAGGCCATACAGGAAATAAACGAATTAAAAGGTCTATTCAAACGCCATTTTATTAGAAACTTTAGAAAAATCAATCGTTATTTACCTCTGAAGAAATGTATGAAACAATGATGGGTTGAAAGTGTAGCCTATTGCCAATTACACAAACTAAACACCCTTCATGTAAATGCGCTATGTTAAACACTTGAATTATATGTTCATTTGGGTCTAGTGTGGCATATTGTAATTTATCAAAGAAATCTGGTGGGAAAAATAATTTCTTTTTTTATGTTAAGAAGTTTTTATTGATAGAAACAGATGCAGTCTTCAGGAAATATTTGTGCAGAAAAGTAGCATCAATGACGCAATAAGTAATGTTGGCTTGTTAAAAGTCTGCAATTAGCCTAAATAAATGTTAACTTAATTGTTGTAATCAACTGCTATATTTGTATTTCAGTTAAAATAATTACAATTAACGAAAAGAAAGAGATTCATGTGTGCAGACCTATAATTAAATATACATTCTCAGTTCTCAGAAATAACAATTAATCAAGCAAAGCAACACAGCAACATGGAATCAAACACAGTAACATAGCAATCCATGAATAGGATTATAGTAGACAATATTCCTCCGATTTTTAATGTTTTATTCTGGCCATTTAAATACAGAAGCAGGCTTGAATAACAGCAGTTTTTGGCGGGTGTTGACGTTCTCACATATGCCCCCTGGTGGCCATACTTATTTTTTATTTTATGTTTTTGTCCACGCCGCACGGCACTGCAACTTGCCGCGGTATACTGCAGTATAACGAGGCATACCGCGGTATGCCTCGTCGCGGACCGCCCCCCTTGGGTCTGGAATTAAATGAGCGACATCTGTACACTGTAGCTACAAAGAAAAAGGGCTGCAATTTGAAGCGGTGTCTGTTCCCACATAGATACACAGTAGTTACACCTATTCAGCAAGTACATTTTGGTGTAGT
The DNA here is from genome assembly GCA_016801175.1 of Esox masquinongy. NCBI lineage: Eukaryota > Metazoa > Chordata > Actinopteri > Esociformes > Esocidae > Esox > Esox masquinongy. Next base: position 58,661 of record JACXGI010003822.1, read on the forward strand.
CAAATGAAGCTGATTCACAACACTTCAGACTAATTAATTAATGACAATTTAAAATGAGACGGTATGTTCAAAATAAAATATACCTAAGATGGAAATTAATCAAAACGAAATCTAGATATCTGCACCATTTGGACAGAGATATAATGACATTTAAAAAACATCTGTCAATTATATTTTATTAAAACAAATAAAAACAATCAAATACTATTACAAACAACTACTGTACCACCACTGCTAACTGAAACTTCTGTTTTTAAATCTATCTATATCTATATCTATATATATATATATATATAGATATATATCTACAGTGGGGCAAAAAAGTATTTAGTCAGCCACCAATTGTGCAAGTTCTCCCACTTAAAAAGATGAGAGAGGCCTGTAATTTTCATCATAGGTACACTTCAACTATGAGAGACAAAATGAGAAAAAAAAATCCAGAAT